>DWME01000204.1:0-40117 GCA_018244795.1 Parelbella ahira ahira | reverse complement strand
CTATGGCCTTGACCCTCTCAATATGAGAGGAGACCCATATTCCAACAGTGGAATGACAAATGGGTCGATTATTATTTATTATATTTAAATAATCAACATCATTTAAAATATTGCATTTTATGTTTTAAAAGTGTATGTTTTCAAGTATCAAATATCTCATTTCTTACAGACCTGAAATGTTACCTATATTATTTTCAATAAAATCGGAAATCAGAAAAATCAATATAGCATCTGTTAGCCTATACAGTGCAGCAGTCTGAACTAAACAAAAGCCAATCAGTTTATCAGTAGAAAGCAGTAGCCAAGCCGTGTGGCTACAAACATTTGTGACTACATGGCTACTTGGTATAGCCACAGATTATTTATCATCATCTGAACGCCTGATACACATTTCACAAATCACAATAATTTAATGTTATGTTGCTTATATAACACTTATATTAATTAATAATGATTTGCATATCCAGGATATGCCTATACAGTTTTTACATATAAATAAACTAAGCAACCAGGCAAACGGGCTACCTGATAGTACGATGATCACTGTCATCTATAGACATATGCAGTACTAACATAGCAAGATATCAGTTGAACAACATAATTAAGTTAGTATTGTAACAGTGTAGTCTCACAGCTACATTGGACATGTAATACCAATTGAAAATTGGAAGTTTCCTAAATTATTATAAGGCTATGTATTTTAGGAAATAATACACACATGCTTGACCTGCTACTGAGACTTTAAAAAATAAATTCATAGAAAAAACATGTTAATGTAATTATATTTGAAATTAATGGTTTTAAAATAAACAATAATATTTTTATACACCTCGGCAAACACAGCATAGGACACCCTCGAGCTAAGCAGAGTGACAATATATTCAAAGTAGCTGGCAGCGATTTAATCAGATTGAAATCAGTGGCATGCTATTGAAAAAGCCTATATCCAGCAGTTGACGGGAATAGGCAGATAAGAATGATTAGGATAATGATAACAGATGTGAAAAATACAGGCAAATTCAGGTACTCACTAATCTTGCCGTAGTTAATCAGATAGAAGAAGGTCATGGATCCAACCAACAGCTGGAAGAATGGAGCCATGCCGTTCCTCTTGGGCTGGACATACTTGTGCTGCCATCTCCACCAGGCTACAAACAATAAAATGTTTTCATATATAAAAATATGATGTGTAACATCATACCGGTATTCCCTGAAGAGGTAGGCTGAGGAATGTAGTACACTCCCACATTTCATTAGTTACGTTTACATCCCATGGAATAGGTGGTGACTCTATTGCCATAAACTGGACACAGCTCCAGACTGTGAGTCACTATTAGAAATTCTAAATTAGAAAAATCCAAATCCAGTACCCAACCCATGATTTCAACTAAGGACTTCCCGATCGGCTGTGCGCTTGCAACCACTTGATCAATGAGACAGCCAAAATATGAGTCTTATTGAGTATTGTTATTCATAAATTATTTTCATATATCCATAAATATGTTTACAAATAAACTGGGAAACATCAGCCATATGAGTGCTCAACTCAGTAGCAAATAAATATTAAGTTTAGACTCTGTAGCCAAAATCAGCTGGTATGTCATTATCATCATTATTATGAATATTTTCAATAATTTCATTATTTATATTTCATTATCCTGTAACGTAACACAAAGTACTCTCTAGGTTTATTTGTCTAAAAATCAACTACTACAGTTGGATCCGCTAAGCAGCAGTACCAATACAAGTAGAAAAAATTGAAACAGGGAAAATACAAAAGAAGTTTTTAATCTTATAAATGAAGGCGAATACTAAAAAGCAGGTCTAATAATCCACAGGAACCAGCAACATAATAATCTCAAAGATAACTAGTAGTCCTATTCATAATTGGTTATACATATGCAAAGGCTAGAGTGATGACTTAAGCTTAGTAGTAGACCAGCAAGCCGTTAGGATGTTCACCTTTGGAAATTTCATTACATATATTTTGATAATACGAAAATTGGAAATTTAAAATGCTTAACCTAAGAAATTTATAAAAGTATTACCTCGGCTACAAGCTCCCATAAACGCTGAAGGAGTCTTGTTTCTACGAGCCAACCATGACCCGATCTCTCCTACCTTTATCTGCCCGAAGGGGGTATCAGCTGAAAACACAAAATAAATTACATAATCGAACCATACAATCGACCCCCAGTCATGGTCATACATTTTACTTGATAATTACTTACGCTTGCCGTAATAACGGGCCGGATCATACGGCCCATGAACAGCCGGGTTATATTCCTTGGGATAATCGCCGAACCCCATGATTTAATGGATTATCTAAAAGAATTTAACAGTTCGAGATTTCGGCAATGACTCCACAGACACGATAGAATACAGGAAAAGTTGTCTACAAAGTGTCATTAAAAAGTCATTACATATAAAGAAAATCTATGAAAATTTCAAGATTTATTAAAAGTTTATTCGTAATATTAAAAGATTTTTATTAGACCATGTGTAATATATGTCATTTATTTTATAGTATAAAGTTACGGTTAAAGCTTTTTATAATCTGTAAAACTGTAGACGACTTTTAATGCTGTCTAGATGTCAATTTAATATCTGTGATAATTAGACAGCAAATTTCGTTTGGTAGTCATTCCGCTCAAGTGGTCTATATTTCTTTGTGATCGAAATCAGTTTTGAAAAAGTCTAAATAAATATTACAAAATGGTGTTGGAGAGTACAATGATATGTGTGGATAATAGTGACTACATGAGAAATGGAGACTTTCTACCAACGAGGCTGCAGGCTCAGCAAGATGCCGTAAACCTGGTGTGTCATTCCAAAACTCGATCCAATCCTGAGAATAATGTCGGATTGCTGACGCTAGCGAATGTAGAGGTACTGGCTACGTTAACGAGCGACGTGGGTCGTATATTATCGAAACTGCACCGCGTTCAGCCCAACGGCAACATCAACATTCTGACTGGCATTAGGATCGCGCACTTGGCACTCAAACATCGTCAAGGAAAGAACCATAAAATGCGCATAGTCGTATTTGTAGGGTCTCCTATAAACACTGATGAAAAAGAGCTGGTCAAATTAGCCAAGAGATTGAAGAAAGAGAAGGTGAATTGTGACGTCATTTCTTTCGGCGAGGATTCGGAAAATAACCCTCTGCTGACTTCATTTGTCAACACACTCAATGGTAAGGACAACACTACTGGAGGTAGCCATCTTGTATCCGTACCAGCAGGAGGCTGTGTTGTTCTTTCTGAAGCTTTGATTACAAGCCCCTTGATCGGTGGCGATGGAGCTGGGCCATCTGGATCTGGTCTGTCACCTTTCGAGTTTGGAGTAGATCCTAATGAAGACCCAGAACTTGCTCTAGCTCTCCGTGTATCAATGGAAGAGCAAAGACAGCGACAGGAGGAAGAATCGCGCCGCCAGGCTGCTGCCGCTGAGGATGGGGAAGCTAGTAAGACGAGTGAGACACAGAACACTGGTATGGAACGAGCATTAGCCATGACTCTCGGCCGTGAAGCCATAGACTTGTCTGAAGATGAGCAGATCGCTCTTGCCATGCAAATGAGCATGCAACAAGAAGCCCCTCAAACTGAAGAGAGCATGGATGTGTCAGATGAATATGCCGAAGTCATGAATGATCCAGCTTTTCTCCAGAGTGTGCTAGAGAACCTGCCCGGAGTGGATCCACAGAGTGAAGCCATCCGCAATGCAATGTCCACAATCAAGAAAGATAAGGATGACAAGGATGACAAAGATGAAAAGGAGGAAAAGTAAAATAAAACGATAATGTAATTACCATGTGTGGTTTATCAATTTTTATTTAAGCATTGCTCGTAAACATTTCAATCTTGTACACATGTAGCACTGTCAAATACTTTAGCGGTTGGGTGTGACTAAGACATAAATGCAGAAGTATGTTTTCCTTCAAGCACACAAATTTGTCAATCGTTGTTCTCTGTTTCCATGTGTACAAGACCACTGTTGGTATTACAATACTGTATCAATAATATTATTATTCCAAATTAAAAATAGTAAAACATATCATATTGAATCATTTCCAGCTGATCCAGTTCAAACCCTCAATTTTGTCATACTCTGGAATTGAAATGTTTTGTTCAATTATTTCATTTCAATATTGAAAATTACCATTATTACTGAAAATATATTGACATAAATATAGTTACAAATAGTAATAAAAAATCTCAATGCTATGCCAATGAGTCGTTTTTTTTTATATATTTTGCATGACAAATCTCACAGAGGTTTCCAATCTGAAACTAAATCAAATGATGGTAATAACAAATACTGAATAGAAATACAAAAAAAATTAAGAAAATATATCATGAAGTAGACCATATTATTTACTTATTACTTCTATCAATGATGAAGTATTACTGAACTGCTATGAGACTCCTTACATGTTGTAAGTTACTACCTAATCGTAACATAATATTTTCAAGAAACTATTATTAATCTAAATTTGTCTATTAGCCCATTATACAACGACATATATCATAGTTATTGGTTGAATATGTCTCTACAAACGAATCTGACTGCACTATAACGAAAAATTTTACTTTAACATAATGGAAAACATACTTGAGTCATTCCAGAATTTTCTGCTCTTATACCTCTGTTTAATTTCTAGCAACTGCACTCTTCTGACATTGTCATTTAAAGGTTTAACTACACTTGTTCTGTTCTCTGCAAATTTCATATTATTTTTAAGGTGACACTGCAAAAAATTTTTGTACCAATATAGTGTTACCAACAGCATAACCCTTGGAAACTATCTAGATTATTTCTTCACGGAGCTGCCTCAGCATTGGTGGGCAGAATGATCTATTACCTTTTGTGAAAATAGGACTTGGTTCCATCCTAATCATCCTTTGTCAACTGTTTGACTTTGATGTCTAGCCAGTAATCGGTAACTCGTCCAAAGTGATAAGAATGCATACCCAGCCCACTTTTCACTAAAATAATAGAAAACAAATACGAGAATGTCTAATTTTAGATCACATACAAATTCTATAAGCCACATTAACTTTATAAAGTATGAATGGAATTTATTTTTACCATTGTATGCAGGTTCATTTATGTTCCTATTTATACTTTTTTTATTCAGCAATAGGTATGAACTCTTGATATCTTCTAGTTGTGGTTTAAAACTTCTATTGTCATTAGTTGTAGCTGGAATGTAAAAAAAGACCTTTTAATTGTATGGTAAAAATAATTTTCAATTTATTATGGAACACAACATTTCTGGTCATCATTATCATCATCAATCCATTTATTGTTCCACATTTTGATACATGTTTCCACTCAGAATAAGGGTTTAGACTTTACAGTTAGGACAGAATTCTGTTGAGTGGGCCAAGTGGATGTTGGCAGACAGCTTTTAATTACTACACATTATTTCTATTTATCACTGGTACATTGGTCACCTAACTAAGCTAGAAGCAAGTGAACGAACATGACAAACATGTTAGGATTTGTGTTACAGACAATCACTGACTCTAAATGTGTTTGTGTTCAAAACAGCCATTTGGTTGGAACAAAACATAGAATAACTCTAAATGTTCTGCAAGGCATAAGCAACCCCTAAATATCACATTTATATCTTCAAAGGTAACATCACGCCTGTAAGCCCCGAAGGGGTAGGCAGGGGAGTGTAGTACGCTCCCACGTTTCACCAGTTACGTTTAAGTTCCATGGAATAGGTGGTGAGCCTATTGCCATACACCGGGCACAATTCCAGACTCCGGGTCATTATTAGAAATTCTCAATTAGAAAAATCCAATAGTACCCGACCCGAGATTGGAACCCAGGACCTCCCGATCGGCAGCCGCGCTTGCACCCGCTCGACCAACGAGGCAATGACGTTACTCAAAATGACATAAATATCTCCATCTGCCAGTATATGCGCTTGCAAGAAAAAGCTGAATGCAACTGTTTCTTATGTAACAGTAACTAGTCACTTGGAATGATCAGCACCTCACCTCTATTGGCCACAATGAGTCATTATTATCTTTATCGGCTCTATAAAAAACCTAAATTACTTATTGAAATGAGCAGCAAATACCTACTACTGGACGATGTATTGTGTTAGGCCACAATTCTGACGCGAGCACACAAAATCTCCATTACTTACGAATCCAGAACCAGCAGCAAATGATGTGAAGCGTGGGTAGATACGCAGCATCGTGCAGAAGACTGGTGATAGAGTGCGCAGCGGTCCAGCCTTCTGCGGAATGCGCAGCTGGCGGCATAACGACTTAGCAGCTGGAGAGAACCCTGGGGAACAATTTTAACTTCGTGCAATGTTATACCAAACTAATCCTCGAAAGTGATCATTTCTCCAGTGTTTCTATTGTTTTTCGAATAGGCGCCTGTTTAAAAGTAAAAAAACGCATTCCAGCACATTGTTTTCAAGGTGTTAGTGATTTGCACGTGGTCGGACACGAGGCATTCTAAATTACTTCTTAAAAGCAGCAACGCCTACGTATCTGATATGGTATAGGATTAGAAACAGTCTATTGGCTACACCAAACATTTGAAGACCCCAGTTGGCATGCATATTATACACTTGGATACATGAATGTTAAAAAATTTAAGAATAGTTCTCAACATTTCATAATTACAGTACTGATGATCATGTATTACGACCTTACCTGATAACATCCTTCTCTCATCTTATCTATCAAAGCGTTCAGAGCTCCAGCAATCCTGGACACAGTGGATAGCTCAGAACAATGGGCATCTAAGGTAGCCTCGAGGGAAGGATGCCACAATTGCCAAGTGGATGCTCTCTCCGCGCACACTATGGAAGACGGTGGGCCAACGGCAACTGCATAATAACCCTGGAAGGTAGGACCACCGAAACTATATTGAGATTATTCAATGAAAGACTAAAAATAATTAATTTATCGACAACAAATAAAGCTTCTGTGTCTCACAGTACAAATACTTTAAGAAATATCGCGCCAATTTCGTATCCATGTGATATTAACGTCATGGACCACTTATGAATATATTCCATATAAAATGTACAAGTATTCCTATATGAAAGTATATAACTTCATATTGCATCGGTTTTAAAACACGTCTATAGTTACAACATACAAATCATCCATTCCATCCAAACACTTCTCTTTAGAAGACTTCTTAGACTCTAGACTTCTTTCTCTTCTCTCTAAATATCTAGATAGTACTAAATATCGCCTTACCGCTTGAGCACTGGTATAGTGCAACAACGCCATTGGATGTGTTAGCGGCACTCGACATGTATAGGCCGCCGCGCTGCAGCCCGCGACCCGAGCTCCCAGCACCAGCTTCGCTTCAGCCTCCCCAGCTCCAACTCGCACCATCACCCAAGCTGCACCTTCGACGATTGCCAGACGACGTTCCATTGCCGATTGTGGAGAGGCTATATAAATTTCCATAACAGCCAATTTTAATATCAATGACACACACGGTACACTCGCCGAAGGAATGTGAAGTCACTTTTCGCCACGCTAATAAACAATTAGGCAGAGTTGATGTATAGTCAAAACCTCCCTTTATCAGACGTAGTAAGTGAAAGATAACTCATTTCTACATTTACAGATTATCACGGAATGTCCATAGATACGTTACAATTACAAGTATCCCATAAAAAGATCATCAACTGTAATAATATCTGATGAATAACAAAAACCAGCAAATTACTTTTACGAGCTCAATCTGCACGGATTTTATGGGAATCCCCTATCATCCAATTGCATAGTAATTGACCGAACTTATACCGGTTATAAGTAGGTTTTAGGTTATTTTATGTCAGGCTTATTAATCACGCGTAGATAACTATAAACCAAATTATAGGCAAGAAAGTCTAGTACGATTATGGATATAATTACGCCAGCAACTAAATACGAGTTCAAATTGAACACTCCATAATTATTTCCATTTTCGCCTTTAAATTGAAAACTTTGAATTTCCTGTAAAATAAAACCGCAAATCCCTAAAGCCCCTAACTGGATGAAACTGCTGAAAATTCTGACGTACGCCACACTCGTGCAATAGTTGGTGAATGTTCACGAAAATTGTTTTGCTTCGTGGAATTATTTACACTTTGCAATGTAGATTACTGTTAAATGTATGTTATGAATGTATACCTTTTATTGGATTCTGTACACAATACACTGCATGAACCAAACGTTAATGAAACAATTCTAAATCTTTGTGAAATAAAGGAAATAAGAATTTGGTCATGTATGTATTTCGATTTCATGTAGGTAGGTAATTCTTTGTTAGACAATTTTTGCTCCGCTCTGAAAGACACGATTGCAAAACTAATAATATTGTGAAATACTAATGCTAATTTATAAATTAATTTATATACACTAACAATCCTATCCAGTAATATTAAAAGTCCTACATATTAACAACAATAATATTAATATTGTTATCTACAGTTCTGTTCGCTCATCTGCGGAGGTCCGTGCGTGGAAGCAACCACTTGTGATTTCCCCTACTCTTCATTTATGAAAAAACGAAATAAAGCAAACTTACTCTTCTCTAAGTAGCAGTAGTTGTACGGGAGGGCGCGCGGGGCGGCGCGCGCGCACACCGCGCGGGAGGCGCCGCCGCCTCGCGCCTGCGCCCCGCGAGCCACCAGCTCCACCCAGCGCTCCACAATCTTATCCCTACATGGATGTGTACAAATGGATAAAATTATTTTATCTGATCACATTCCACTTTTGGACACATTCCCATCTCAGAATTACCTTTAAGATAATATTCTAACATAGTGATCATTTACGAATCTACAGACTTTAGAGGACTTAGAATAACTATTGAGAAATATCATTCGATCGCTTAATCTAAATAATCGCGTAGAATTTTCGGAAGTAAAGAAAAAACAAAGTTACAAGTGCATATAAGGAATCGAATCCTATAAACAGCGGTTGAACTCTAAATTCTTAGAATATTTGTGACCTACTCGTATGTATCTTCTATTAAAAGAGAAACCCTTACAAGTTATATCCAAGAGTTAAGGAGACTTTCAACCAAAATTGGGAACAGTAATGTGGATGTCTGACTCGAAACCAAACATTTTTTTTATGATGTAACATCTGATATTCCTTCTCTCTTTGTACGTAAGCTTGATATAATAGAACGGTTACTAAACTCACCTACATAAATAGCCGGATGGCGTTAGAAACTCTGCCCATTTATCTGCCTCGCGACCCGACAGCCTGATCTTGCCGTACCCCACGGGCCCGTCCTGCAAATGGCAATCCTCCCTGTTTCCGTTCAGGGTCGGCAGGGAATCCAATGTCACTAAGTACTCCAGGGAGCGCGAACGCATCTAGTCAAAGAATTTAATTTAAAGATGAAAGAGAACAAAAGATTAATACTGCAGCTCATACGCTTATAATTGATATTCGCCAGGTTTGAGCATTGCAACAAAAATAAATAAAGGTATGAAAAATAACTTAATGCAACCACAATTAAAAAGATTGTAACGTTTTTATTTTTAACTCACGTCAAAATGAACCTTCGCATAATTTGCCTGAAAGATAATTGAATTAAATGTTTAAGTGTTTGAATATTGTAACAAAAAAAATATTTGTTAGGGTTCTTACTAAATATAATTACATTAAACATTCTTTCCCTTTTGGTCTTTCATATTTTTTTTTATTAAACTTTTTTTTCGGTAAAATTCTCTTAGTTGAAACGACATATTTTTGCAGCAGACGTACAACAATACCCAAGAAATAAATATGTAGAATTAATTGATACAATTAGTAAATTTTTACTTACGATCTTTGCTGTAGCATCACTTAAAAGCAAGCAATTTAGACAACAACTTACTCTCTTCCCCCGGTGCAACGCTATGAGATGGCAACACCGGAACCTCGGGTCTCTTTGGCCGGCACCATCTACGATTCTCTGCACAAGACATTCTACTGCATACTCTGTCTCCGTTAACAGCCTCCCTAAAAAATTCTCCCTGTTAACGAATCTAACATCTAATTTAATGCGTCATTAGACACTATTAGTAACCCCGGCTCGGGTGATTAATATCGAGCTTAAATGAAGATTAGCCGTAGATTTAAATCGCAGTAAACAGTTTTTTAAAGTTATACCATTCTGATCCTCTTCGTACAGAGTATCGACGTAGGAGTTGAGCGCCCGTAGCTGGTTGATACTGAACCGTAGCCCAGCACAGTGCAACCGCAGATCGGCTCCTGGGTTCTCCCCCGCCAAAGCCGATGCACCGGATCCCATCTCCTATGAATGCATAGATAATGCACAATAATTCACCAGGTAGGCAATGATTAAGAGTGCTTCAATAAAAGGCCCTCGTTCTATTGGTTGCAAGGTGGACTGCTGAACAAGAGGTCCTGGGCTCCAACCTCGGGTCGGGCAAGATGTTATTGATTTCTTTTTTACAATTTTTAGTAATAGCATAGAGACTGGATTTCTGCACGGTGTACGGCAGTAGGGATCTCTTCCATGGGACGTACCTATATATATCATAAACTGGTAAATAATGGAAGTACTACATTCTTTTGCCTACCCCTTCGGGGAAATACGAACGTGACAATATCATACTTCAATAAACATTATTATAATTTTTATAAAGACAAACAATGACATTTTAGGCTTCCTAGAAGTTTTAAATGTTTAAAGGAAGGCCGTTTATCATTTACCAGCAAAAAAACATAAGGCCAATAATATTGCGTATATTATCTTTATTATGTACATATCCTGTTAAGTAATTATAGCTTATAAAAACACGTATGTATGAACAGACCACTGTAGGTAGATAGTATGATTTTCGTTTATTTACTTGACTGGCTCGTTGATATATTCGTATATATATTATGTATGTTTACCATGTTTCTGTCTAATTTTCATGTGCTTCTTGTACGTCTAGTAAGCCGTATGCTATTGATTGCAAATTTTACCATGCGAGAGAGAAAGAGAGAGAGAGATCTTGGGAGATCTTTCTTGTATAAACTATCAAGATCATGTAATCTAAAATAGTAGTTTTAGCTTCTTTATCAAAGATGTGTTATATTTTTACGGTATCAAAATGAGTGGTTATAAGCGCAACTCCCGATCGGTCCTATTTTCAAATCCCGAATTGATTACTTTTGGATTTTTCTAATTGAAAATTTATAATAGTGCTCGGAGTCTGTATCATATAGACATAAAAACGGAATTGGTGAATCGTAGGAGTGTACTACATTACTCTGCCTACCTCTTCGGGGATTACAGGCGTGATGTTTCGTTGTTTAGTTACACCTACTTACAGGTTTAAGAGCTACATCTTTCCATCCACCAGTTTTTGGAGGTTTACTGCTACACATATTACTCGTTTAATCAGCGCTACTCCTCAGGATATTCTGTACTGTGTACCTCGCTGTTTATTTCAAGCCATGAGACCACCTATTACGAGGGTCATTCACGTTCCTTTTACTGAGACAAAACCTTTTCAGTTTAAATAAACATTTAATAAATGTAGTACATTGTTACGGTTATGATTCAAACTCTTAAACGCCCCTCAAGCAATAGAGCAAAAGCATAAAGAAAAAACTCAGTAGGTAGGTACTAGATACGTAATCTACATCTTTGTATCATCAGAGTTTCATTATTGGTCACAAAGAATAACAGTTTAATTATATTACTCATTTGCTCATGGTACAATATGGATAATTACAATTGGACCTGTATGTAAAAAGTTAATGATATCGATTATCCACGGTGAGCGCGGGCGCACAATATCGGCTCAAATCGAAACGGCACTGATTGTTCCACTTCCGGCGGAAGTGTATTATGTGGGTCCGGTCATGCGCACAGGTGGCCGTGGGTTCATCTTTATTGAATCCACTCGGAAATCGCTCTGACATTGCGTTTCACATGACTTCCAATAAGTGGTTTTGATATGTAATATTGGTTGAGTACCGGTAGTAAACTGTGATTCATATTGTCTTGGATTCATTGTTTTTAAAAAAGTTTAAATTTATAGTGACATGTAAAGGTTGGAATGATCAGCAATAAACTCTACAAAAACATAAACAAATGAATGAAAGAATTTTTTATATTCCACAATTGGGTACTCATTTCTCCCACAAAGTAAAATCTAGAGCTACTCGTAAATATAATTCATATCTAACTGGATATAAATTAGTCGTCAAACGTGTATCGCATATATCAACCCTTAAACGCCACAGGAATCAGATGGATGCCCTATAGAATGTCAATTTGGCTCAGCGTTCAAAGGGTTAAGCCGTCATCACAGAAACCTCTACCAAGGCTTAACAACTGTTACATAAAATACGGAATTGATCGTAATATACATATATCTCTCTCAATCAATAGTCCAATTATCGGTTATGGATTCCTTAATAATAAATAGTGTATCTCAAGAAATAAACGAGATATGAGATTCTTGATCTCGATTGAAGTAATAAGTGATTTAATATGTGATAATCACAATAGAAGGAAGCAAAGAGATGAAGATCGAGCTCAGCTCAATGAACATTATGGAGAATTCGAAGATGTGCAGGTTTATTGTTTACTCAGGATGTATTCCTTCACCGTAACAGTGGGTGATATTAAATCAATCCATTTAGTATTTACTTTCAACATTTCATTATAATGCACCTTGAAAACATAACATTTAGTGAATAAATTTAAATATAATTATGTTAATATATATAAGAAAATGAGGATCTTCCGCGTAAACATTATAACGACTAACTCGCTTTTTTTATTAGCAAAAATTTATAAAATTAAAGTTTGGTTTTTTTAATTAATCATTGTTCGTCGGTACATTAAAAATCTTTGTCGAAATGAACAGAATCTGTTTATAAAATAATTCGTTTCAATCATTTTCATATTGTTATAGCAAGTGTATTGTATTATTTAAATATTTGAAATTTTTATTAATCGTCAAATTAAGAATGAAGTTCGCCAACAATTTCACTTGCAATCCGTTCAACACGTTTTACCTCGTCAACTACTTAAACAACACCTTCCTATATATTTAATAATACATACTAATAGTATTAGCAGTATAATAATTTGCTAGACAGTAATAGATTTCGCAAGGTTCGTGATTCGCGCGTTAATGAAATTTGAATACTAATAGGTATTAGTATTATTCTTTCGTCACGCCAGGTCCTTTACAGGGTAAGCAATAAATAATTCTAATAATAAACAATATAAAATGTGGGGACACTATGTATATTTCTTTATGTTTTACTAGTTGGGACTCGTGAGTGAGCATCGAACCCACAATCCCTTGCTCCACATTTCAAGGCCATTAATTACTAAGCCTACAATTCCATAAAATGATTATTACTATTGATTCACCTATACTGTTCAAATCAGAGCTAATTTTTTTCAGTTATACAAGTCTTCACAGCTTAGACATTTATTAATAGGCATGTTAGTTTGACTAAAAAGTATAGTTACAGGTTAGACCTGTAATAGTCAAAATTCAGTCTCCCAATCAGGGAACATATAGTTCGAATACCTGGTCGGAACCCGGAGTATAAGATATATACCGTTTCAACACTAGATAAGTACTACACTTTATAACTTAAGGAAAGTGTCATGGGGAAATTTAGTTCTTGAGTTTAGTGTAAGGTCTGACAGTGTGCATTTGGCCTTAACCTTCTTAAGCCTTAAATGAGTGGTGTCATTAGTGCGATGGTGGTATGCTGATGATGTTACGTGTATGATGATGATGATTAGTGATAATAATAAATTTTACATGTAATAATAATTATTATCGTTTGATCTTTGTTTATCGCGTGCAAGTTGCAATTATATGGAATACTTGTTTGACTAGGCTGTTAGTGTAGCGAGATTACTGGAACTATGGTTTGTGGGTTTGATTTCTATCCAGACCGAATATGCCTGCCACAAGAACCAATTTTTGTTCTGCTTCTTGACTTGTAGCGTCTACTAAAAAATGTATATTTAACTGTTCATGAAAATTTGTTTCATTTCTTACACTTGTCATTGAATGTCTTCGTAAATTGAAATAATGAACTACATTTGGTCCTCTATTTGTTTCCGGTGCGTTTAATTAAGTTCCCTTTATTTAGTCATTAATTAGGCAATAATGAAAACTAAAGAATGATCTTGGCCTCACGCTCACAAATAGTCCAAAACAATATCAATAAAAAGATATCCTTCCATAACCTTCTTATCTAGCCATGTTATCCAGCCTTTATGAGTCCACTGTTAGACTTAGACCTCCTGTAATCAGCGCCTCTCCAGCCCTCCATGCCCTTTGAATCCAACTGCGTCCAACTTTCTTAAGGCAATCGAATTACCTGATAGGAACACAACGTACTTACATACTTTGCTATTATGAACAACTGGATACCTATATCAGTTATTAAGAAAAGGCACATAGTTGCCATATTATAAACAACTAGCCAACATAATCGCCATATCATTCACTACATACGTACATTCGTGTAATGAATGAGTGGTAATTTGTGGTGTATTGTCGCCGCAGAGACGGAAGGTCGCCGCGCGCTCGCGTGTGACGCGCCTAATTCGACAACACTTACGTAACCATGCTTTTTGCGTTTTTATTTACACCTGCGACTTGCTGTTGCTATTGTTTAATGGACGGGTAGTTCAAACAGCTTCTTTTATCCATGTTTTGTTTCGATAGCCCTGTGTCTTGATGTAAGAATTGTAAACTAATGCTCCCGGAAAGTGACGTACTCGTATGTATTCTGCCTCGGATCGTTGACTTTAAAAAGCCGTGTAACATTTTGAGGTTTTTCGTTCAGAGATGGGACTAAGAGTGGAATTATAAAGCATTCATGATGATATATTAATACTGTTAAAATTAAGATGATTAGGTGCCTACCCCAACGTCTCATCATCGCCTGGGTTGACTGGTAGAAAATGCCACTTGGCATTAAATCCACTCTTTGTTACCAACAATAAAGGATAAATAAATATGCATTGTAAGTGAGATGTGTTCTGTCTACGTCTTTCCGCGAGATACAAACGTGATATTGATGCTTTTAGATTACCAGATTCATTACATTTTTAAATCGAAACACAAATACATAATATAGTCGGTATTAAATATTTAATTTGTATGATACTTAATATGCATAATTGACGTAGTATTTATAGATTATTCTATTAATGTAACTATTAACGTTAAGTAAAATATTATGTACAGAGTATAAAGCCTTAGATTCGTAGATATCATAATCAAGCGACCATATGTATTTGTTCTTTTGATTAATAAACAATCCCTTTGCTCAACATAACAACGAGTTATTATTTTTAAATCGTCACGACAGGATACCGCACTTTGCAGGACCATTGCGTGTCTTAGCATCTTATTTTGGTTACAGCTGAATTATATACCTACATCATTAATAGCATACATATCAAATAAAAGTCGAAGCCCGAACATAGAATGCCTACAACGTGCACCTAGAAAAAAAATTAATCTTTATCAATCAAACGTTTGCAAATCGAACGAACGAACGAGAACAAACAAAAAGTAAACAAATAGTGCACTGTCGCTATTGTTACAAATGTATGGGTAATTTCACTAAAAATACTTAACTAAGTGTACAATTTCCATAATGTTAGGTTCTGTTTCATTCTAACCTTTTATATTTAACTAGGTATATCTCTGTAGTCGGTGTGTGTAAAAGTGATAAAAATTTATAAGACGCATATCAGGTCTGTAAGGATATTATGTAATGTAGAATCTCGCACTGAGTGCTCTCTGCTTACCCCGTAAGGAACCTGATGCGATGGTATAATAAAAATAATTGTATAGGTATGTAAACAAATATTAAATTGACAAGCCATTAGACAACAAATGCCCGCTCGCAGCGATTTGCTGTGAATAACAAACATATTTAATGGTTTAAGTTTCGCCATAAATTGAAACAAACCAATACAATTAAAACAGTATCACCACAGTTCTGGTGATTCTGATAACTAAATGATTATTCTATGTAGAACACAAATGTTGCATTCTAATTAAAGACAAAACTCATTCATTAATATATGTACAATGTATGTGTTTGTTTCATATATTTTTAATTTATGAAAAAGAAACCGCTATTGCTTTTTTTATTACACACATATTACGTAATAATTATTTATAAATGCCCAAAATATTTACACTTAACACACAGATTTCCATTTATAACAAAACACGTAAGTCATACGTTTCGTAAAAAAATAATAACACTATAGTATTATAGCAATACAAATTAAATTAATTTTTAAAAATATTATGTAACATTTTAAATCAATTAAATAAAAAATATAAACGTACCTTACTTATAAAAATCCAAACTCACTTTTCAAAAGAAATACACTTAGACAAGCTAATAACAAAAAAAAATTTGAAACTACATATTTAATTTTTTTTTGGGAAAACGACGTAACACTGGCCACTACGAAATTAAATTTATTTTAATTTCGAGACCAATACCAGCCAACCCGTGCAGCCATCGCTCAAAGAGCGCGAAACAAGTGTTGCTATCCGTTTCACATGCCACCACGATCATAGATTATCCACTGATAATATTACGTGCAGAAGATACAAATGCGTACAGTATATTATTATCGCAAAATTCAAGAACAATTTAACGTTTGTAAACAATGTTTTCATGAAGATATCTACCTATTATTACCTAAACCATGAACTTAGTCTTGTATATTATTTTAAGACAGGTGTATTCATGTAAATATTTATCTTTGAATTTAATTTGCGTAAGAATCTGAATTAGTAGGCAAGTATGTACATTTATTTTTTCAAAACCATGACTTCAGCTCTATTTTATATTTTAGTCAGTACAAGGTTCATTTATAAACAGATTTAATGAATATTTATTTATGTGGGCAATATAAAAAGGAGCAAAGGTTGGCCATTGGCCATTTAGAAGTAAAAACATTTTTCTCCTTGTATGCCTGCAATTCCTCGAAGTATGCAGAGGAGTGTAGTACCATCCTACGACTCACAAATTATGTTCTACGGCCCACCTAGGAATTATAATAGGGTGAGCTTATTCCTTGACACCGAGCGCAATTGCAGACTCCGAGGTAGTACTAAAAATCTCAATTTAGAAGATCCTTGAATTAACATTTGTAAGTTGTGGAGCTACTGCCCGTTGTTCTATGTCTGCGATGAGGCAGACGGAAGTGACGTTTATGACTCGCGAGAACATTGATTGTTTGTTACACTGCGTGCACAGGTTACTTACACGTCACTTTTAAATAATTTTAAATCAGTTATTACACCTGCTTAATTAATTTATGTAATACGACCATAAACAACTCATTCACAAATTTGGTATGCTATTCTTTTTTCAAATCGCTGACAGTCGAGTGGTTCATATTTTTGAATTTTATTCGGGTCTCCTGGGCTTAAATCGTGGCGCGCATTTTATGCTTTAATGTGCGTTTTCAACTAAAAATCATCTGCTAGCTAAAAATACACAGATTTACGTTTTTTAATACTGACAATGCTACAGCATGTTTCATTTCATTTAATATTTCCGAATAAAATTTATGTCTGTATATATGTATATCCTTGCAATTAACTGCTTTGCCTAAACAAGTTGCTCTATATAGTTAGGTACCTATATATAATGTAATATCTATAAACCCATTGCTGTCAAAGATTAGGTCGCATGTTTAGATACTTTGAGTATGTAAAAAGAATGAATGACTGCAGAATAACGAAACACAGTCGTACGCCCAGTGTTATTAACAACATAGGAAGAGAGAAACTTAAACACATATACTCCTTTAAAATCGAAGAAATCTTTAAAGTAGACCAGCTTAAGAGTACCATTGATATACATATATAAAAAGAATTGCAAAATTCTACCTGCTGCCTACGGTTGCAGGTAATAAGTGAGATAATATGTCTGTACGTTAGACTTACGTACTATACCATATAATATAATGAACAAAATATAAAAACGATACGTACAAATCTCAAACCAATAACATCAAACTACAAAGTCCTGTAACACGTTTTGTGTTCTACAACTCTACCCATTAGCGTTAATCGGATACCATTATTCTGCACGCCAGTGTACACCCCCCCCCCCATCCCATCCCATAGCTCCCTTATCGCTAAAACCAACACATTATCTAAAATACCAAGCGATATCTTTTGAGAATACTAATAACTATTCTATTCATATAGAGAATAGCATTGAAAATTTTCGAACCTGTCTTCATTCTCGATCTGAATAAAATTTGTAAAAACTACCCTAATAAAATATCTTATTAGTCTATTCTTCTAGTGGTTAATGACATTATGTGCTGAGCTTTGGGTTTCGATTTCAACCCTGAACAATTTGTGATGAGCATTTCTTGAATATTTCTTTACTGTCACACACCTTAAATTGAGTTAAATTATATATAGGTACACGTATTTAAAAATATCCCTGTGTAAAGTTACCCCAAAGACAAACAAGAACAAGAACCAAGACAATATTAAAATTAACAAAGTCGTATCTTAGAAAATACATTTAAAGTAATCTACGTGATTGAACGGAGTTGAACGAAAAGCTTCCATTCATTTAACATTGATCGAATTAACCTAAAGAACCGATCGGATTTGGATGGGGATTACATTCGGCTAAGCCACGTCTCTCACACTCTCCGTTCGTACGAAGTAATTTACGTAGGTACGTGATGAACGATAAACGAAGATCATTAATTTGAGACCAAACGCTTTGAATATCATTCATTCAAAGTTCACTTTTGAGATAAACTAGACATCAATAGTTTTTAAATGACGAAAATTAATTTGTGAAATTACTTTATGTCTGCAGTCGTTTAAAATCATTTACTGATTTATTTATACTTATACCTACCCAGAACAACAAAATCACAACGAGCAAAATGACACGTACAGATCACTATGCAATAAGCCATGTTGTATTATATTATGTAACGTTCTCTTTAATAATTTTCATGTGTTAATTGAGCAACATTGGGTACAATACTAAACAACGTTTATGGTTATGATATTACTCCTCAAATAATACCTACTTCAGCACTGCCTATTGTATTTCTCGTGATTCAATAAACTTGCGTATAGATTCGTTTAAACCTAGAAATAAAATGTCAAAAGATTTACTATGAAACAAAGCACCTTCATCAGAGGTGAATCTTATTCGAAAGTCAGATAGGAGTCAAATATTCAATTTGTATAATAGATCAAAATTTTTTAACAAATACTGTACCAATATATTAAAATAAGAGAGCAATTCCTTTTAAGGAAGAATTACCGACGCTATTTCATGAATAGTTCTGCTATTTTTGGTTACAACAAGTAAGCAATTTAAATACATGGAAGTAACGCAAAACTCTGCTGCACTACTTTCTTTTCTTTATCTGATGTTTTCCTTCACCATTATAGCATGTAACATCCAAGCTTAAAATGCACACTCGGTATAAAGACGCGCACCAGTATTATAACATAAACTCCAAAATGAGAAGCTGAGTTTTAGACCACTAAGTTACTTAGCGATTAGGCGATATCTTGAGAATTTCCTCAAGATATCGCCCAAGCGCTGAATAACTTAGTGCTTTTATTTAAACGAAGATTATTATAGGTATTATGATAATTACATAAAACTCGTGTACTCAATATGAATAAAAGCTATTTTTAAAATATTGTTCATGTTCCAAAAACTAGATCACTTTTATTTTCTGTAAACAAAACGTTTAAAATAAGAACACTAGATGACATAGTTCGCTTATCGCCCGACATTTAGATTACAACGGTCAAGTACTTACATTCTAATTCCAATCCAGATTAAAAAACTATTAGGATAGGGACAAACAACATTATAAGTAGATACGTGGCAGAAGTTTGGTTATTATCTGAACTTCACTAACTTTTAACGTTTTTTAAGAAAATTTACCACAAATTCATGATATATTGCTAAAATTACAGTACGTAGGCACTAAAGAAATATTAAAAAATGTGTGATGGGGAAATGGCAAAACTTATAATGATGTTTATTGTGTAATCGACAGTCAATTATGCTTCTATTGCTGACGTATGTGACTGACTTGTTGGTCTAGGGGTTGCAAGCGCGACCGCTAATCCAGAGATTCTGGCTTCGTTCCGCATGTCGGGGAAAGCATTATAGAGTTTTTGAGCTCCAAATTCCTAGTTATACCTCGGAAACTTGCTACTAAGCAATTTTCCATAAGTATAAACAGGGCACTAGCCTTGTTTATGCTTATGGAGAATAGCAATGACAATAGGCTCATGAGCAATAGGCTCATCCTCTATTCCATGACGGAACGTAAACTATAGATAACTGATGAACCGCGTTATTGTACTACACCCCTCTACCTAACCTTCAGAAAACTCAAGCATTATTTTACGTTATATAAAAACGAAGATATCTCTTAACGACCTTCCCTGAACGTAAGTAAAATCGTCAAAAGTAAAACAGTGTTTACGAGGCACACTCACACAAGAGACCCCAGCCATTTTATAAGTACAATGAAGGTTACAAGTAGCTCATGACATAGTAATCCACAGAGAGATTACAGGATTACACGCGGCCTTGGTGATGGAGGCTGTCCGGCTGGATTAATCTCCTTTAATAATGTACTTACATTAACAGATGCTAAAGTAAACGAATTGAACCATCATAGTGATGTTTGTACTTGTGTCTTAACGATAATAATTTAAGGCGAACTCTACACAATTCTAAAGAAACTCTCAAGTTTGCCATTTCTAAATACCAACTTTCGCGTAACAAAATATTTTGTCTACATCAATTTACGGATTGTATAAAAAAAATCTGGGTTATTTTAATTTATTTGATGAACATCTAAACTATAACTGTTTCTTAACTCTTTCATATTGGTGTAGGTACATAAATGCAATTACCAAATTGCAACGCGAAATGAAAATCTGCTTTATTTATGAGCGTGTTGTAAAATTAGAGGATTGTAAAGGGCGCAATAAATACCTCATGGTAATATTAACTTATTCCTAAAACTATGGTGGAAAATTGCAGTAATTGTAGCGTAATACCTACTTCATTTTTGTCTAAAATACGTTACCACATTATCAGATGATATTCAATGCTTACTCATCGTAACTTGTTTTCAGTGCAATTCATGACTAACGACATCAAACAATACTACCTTTTTAACATAGATGCGTCCCCAAAGATATTTCTCACGCAATCTCATGTTTTAAAGATTGTTATTGTCTTTGAATATTGTGCGTCCTACTTACAGCTTATGGACAAGGGACAGGAAAATGAAGCGTTTAATAAAGTAGGCATGAATAGATAAGTTTTGGAAGTACTAACAGTACGCGGTATTTATTAAGGGATATCGATCACGGCAACGTTTTGCTGCGATTCAATAGCGATACAGTTGCAAAACGAACGCGATACAATCGCAGGTTTAAATAACCTTCACTGGCGTAGCACGCATTTATATCGCTACTGTCGCGATACAGCATCACTAAATTCGCGCTACGACATTTGATACTACACCTCCAACTCTTACTCTTTTGCCCAATCTTGCCCGAAGTAAGTGTCGCATTAATAGCGATGCGGTAGCGAACCAGTAGTGTTGCGAAATCACGTTTATCGTGCAAATCAAATGCGATTAAAAACTAAAAGTAGCGATGGAGTCGCGTATTCACGAAATGTGCTACTACATTGCTACATAACGTCGCAATGTGTCATCTCCCTAAGTACTACCGCTGTGCAATGCGAGGCAGAATTGTAATGATTTGCCACCAGCGAAAACCCATCCAAAAGTCGAACATCTTTGTCTTATTTTTACAGACCATGCAATAAGAAGCCCCGTAGTAAAATAAATAAAAGTAATAACAACAATAACTACAATTATTGCCACAAATAGAATCGATAAACAAACAATTAACATCAAATTACACCTTAAAACTGAACACGGGCAATAGAGGAAGACTCAACCTCCGCAGACACGAGACCGTACTCTCGTGCAACTCGCAATACATTTGTTTAGTGAACCTAATGATAATCGTAACTTGTATCTTGCATAATATGCAAACTATACACTTGTCGCTCCTTCTATTTCTACCGAGAGGCAAGTATTATTAAAACGATTTGTTTCGGTGTGAAGCGTGCGGCTGGCGGTACACGCGTATAGTACAGATGGACATCAAATTGTTTACTTACCCAGTTTCGTTCTGGACTCATTATTATTGACTATACTCTAACAAGTAATAACTGGATAAATGTCACTGAAAGATCCTGTACATGGAATCCCGTTACCAAGTAAAGCTAACTATTACCGTTATTAACATGTAATAATATCTGAACGACATTAAGTGTCCTGTAGTCCTGTTCAAGGTAGTGGCTCTTTCTTTCTGACGTCTGTCTGCTAATTTTCTACTTTCTTCAGATAAAAATATATATCAAGATTATCGAAAGTAGGTCACTGTAAAACTACTACTGTGGTACAACACAATGTGCAATTGGATTCATTAATTTCGTCGGCGTTTCTACCCAAACCTAAACAATTGGAAGGAAAGCAAATGGAAAATTCAATACTGGAATACAGATAGGCCGAATGAAAAATACGGGGCCAAATTCTGTCTAAATATTACGAGTATGTTATATTTATTGTAATTTCTCGTAGTCTGCTTTGTTTTATTTCTGTATTTTTATTATACAAACGGAAAACATTAAATCTTCCCTATATTTTGCGAAACGTGTGTTCCCTTAGTCAGACATAAAAACATAGATACATTGACAAATTGACAAGGGATTCAAGGTAATCTAGCAATATATGTCAATTTGACACTATGTTGCTAGATTACCTTGAACCCTTTTATTATTTTTGCACTAAACAATATTATGAACTTTTTTTATTCTATTTCTGTGCTTTAAACATCAAGTAACTAATGCCGCAATGAGGTAATATTTTATATCGTTACTATTCTAATGTGAAAACCAATTATTTTCCTGTATAATTTGCCTTTTTATCTCAACGAAACCACTAAATTCAATGAATCTTCACTTGTAACTAATTGTTCCATTTTCAAACGTAAGATGGAAGATAAAGAGGCACCTAATATTTTTTACCATCAAGTCTTTTATTTCTCTCCTACCAATCTACACAGATTATTTCTCCTTAAAAAAAAATTTGACTCGGAGACTTCTACGTACCTAAGTCTTAAAAACGCTGACTGAGAGATGACACTGAATTCTAAACCACTAGGTTTTAACTGCTTTATCATTGCCCTTTTACTTTATTAAAATTTACAAATATATCAAATACATCCTATTAAACAGTTATTACGAGTATAATCTTTAAATGAAATTAAAAACGATTTATACTTAATTTGCACGTCAAAAGCATTTTCTGCTCAAAGAAATATAAATTTAAACGAAACATTCGTCGTCAAAGTAGGAAAAGTATAACTCAAACCGTAGATTAGGCGGTAGGCGCCTCGCAATCAACAATCTCGTGCCAGGCGGCAGTTAACGGAATAAATTAAAACTTGAACGCTTAACACCACGCTTGGAACTGTATAGGTACCTACTTAGCTAAAATCCTACCAATGCATGTAACGAATAGATTAGCATGTTTACCTTGGAATTATGTTGATTCTAGAGATATCAAACGGTCTTCACTCTTTGTAACTGAAGGTTCCATGATTAATTTAGTACATGTTTATGATTAAAACACCTCCGTTGTCTCCTGTTCGACGGGACTTATAAATAAAACCTCGGATAGGTCCCAACCATTTAGACCTATATACCTACTAGCAGACCCGGTGAGCTTCGTATCACGTATACAATACAATCAACCTTTCAACTCTAATTATTGACATCAACAATACTGTCTGCATTGTAAACGGTTTGAATTTGGTCAGGTTGTTAATGAAACTTGCTTATAAATCAGTGTCTTTTATTGACATGAAAGACAAATACAGTTATGTTTCAAAAATTCGTTAATTGCAGACATTTTTTAGAACTGGTCGTTGCAATAGTTCATTCGGCAGTCGTGTTTGTAAGCGCTCGATGCACAAACCAGTCATAAAATATAAAAATAAAAACATATTATAGGTATGGTTAAAGAGTGTACGTGAACGTGTAACGTGTAACGAACGTGTGTTCGTGAACGTGTAATTTCATCATCATTTCAAAATGTCGCCAAGCGCGACTTTCCTTAATTCGTGAAAAGCATTACTGGCACAAAAGAAAAATCAAGATTTTTTTTAAACTTTTATTGCTATTTACATAACAGACAATCAATCACACTTTACAATTCTCGGTACGTATCCACCTCTTTCTAAATAATTGAAACTTACATGACCATTACACGCATGTAATATAAAAATCATATATTTAGGCTCATAAAAATAATACATTATATATGTATGAGCCCAGTAAAACATTTTATTATTTAATGCTATCCATATTCAGTATAATAAAGGACCAATTTATAACAGTCACCGTCGCAATACACCGTTCAAATTCCCAATACAATCTCGAACGATTTATGAACTGACTCTGATGTGTAGGTATTGATGTATATACTCAATCTTTGTACATGTTTTAAAAGCATCCACGATATACCTAAATTCCAAGTATAAGGGCAATAAATATACCGCGTGATTTTAATTTTTACATATTTTTTTTTATTACATAAAATAAAACATTTCTGAATTCCAAGTCTGTTGAGTATGAAATTTTCGTATTATCTACACCATACAACGACTGTTTTAGGGCCGGAGTGACGATATTATTTCGTGGCTTATCTGTGATTTTTATTTGCTACTTTAAACAAATTTTGATAATCGCATTGACGCTACTAATCGCACAGTTTCCCATCTATTAATTAATAAGGCTCCATCTTTTTGTGCGAACGAAAATTTCTGGCTGAAAATGTCCAAGACAGACCTTAACACTAAAATTGTAGACAATACGATTTAAAATTAATCCCCTTGGATAGGGCTCAAGCTACACACAGCCCACAGATAATGTGTGTAGTTATGCAGACACATTGAATAGTAAAATAGTAGACAAGACATTGGTTGCAATACTAGGTTCGCTATGAACGATAGTATAGACTGCTTATTTACCTAAAAATAGGTCATTCCTTCATTAATACATAAATGAATATATTTTGGACATATTTGGCGTTATAAGTACCTAATATGTGTTATAGCAGTTAAATCACTGAAACATGTAAACAAATTATATAAGAAAATTTCAAACACTCAATATTATAAATTTCTTCACATGTTTATAAATTCTACATTAAATTTACTCGTATTTACTCACGCTATAATTCTAATAATATACATAAATATGATTAAAAAGCCGTAATTGTTTACGTTAAGGCCAGGTTTTTGTACAGCGTCTTGAACAGTTTGAAAACTCAAAACTTTACATGGTTCTACAGAGGGCGCTGCTTACACATTGTCTTTGGACTGATCGCGTTACCTCTCATTGTATATTGAAATGAATTTAATCATTATATTAATGTTGTACTTCAATACTAGCCCGTGAAAAAGAAAAAGTTGTCATATACATTATCTTCATTATTGGCCAGGTTGGAGGATGAAAGGAGAGGGGTCAATAATTCATATATGCGTTTTTTTTTAAAACGATATGGCTTAGTCAGAATTAGGAGTACAAAATAAACCTGACAAAAGCTAGCAGGAAACTACAATACAGTCAGAGACAATGGACCTATCATTATTAGACACGAAAACCAATGGGTTGTTTACATCAAATAATGTATTGATATATATTCAACAGCTTTTATCAAATCAAAATTTCATTTTAACTCTCAGTTCAATCAAAATATTCGTTTATCAAATCAAAATCAACGCTCATGCACTACCTCTACAAGCGTAGTGTTGCCAGTTAACAATAACGGTGCGCACTAGATGATAAAATATATATCACACTGATTAAAATATCGGCATGTTTCTCGAATCATGTACATCACGATGAATTGATAGCTGTGGACAATTTTTATTACTTTATTTTAAAATCAACAATTAAAAAACACTATTTATCAATGACACTTTAAGACAACATTAGACAAGTCAAAGCCATGAATATACTATAAATATCATTCCCTTATTTCAAAATTTCAAAAATGTGCTATCAATCAAATCATTAAAAGATAAAACTTACACAACAAACGTACCTACGTATTGCGGCGATCACATTGTTTATTTTATATTACATTAACAACTTTACTTACTAATATTTTGTTTATAATTACAGGCTCAAGGCATCGAAAAAATCTTTTTATCTATTACCATCAGTCTATTAGATAATTTGAAATATGAATCTTGAACCAAAAAACTCGTACGCTCTATGACTATCATAAGCATAAAGGTAGTACATACATATGTGTATACCAATAATGCAATGCACCTATCTCCCTCACACATAGTTAACATACGTTATACGAAATAATAAAGCATATTATGTCACGATACTATCCCCATTAAACATCCCATCGCGCACCCAAAACCGATTTTTCATCATCGTCAACAACAAAAACCCTTTTTTGGGTGTACTGTTGGCCAGGGACGAAGTGGGATTCCCAATCCAGCGGGAAGCAAAGTAGGATCGTCAATTAGGATCAGTAAGGTTACAATCTTGTTTCATGTCCATGTTTACAGTCATCTACAGCCAGATTTAAGGTACATGTGGCGCCATCTCTTGAGCTGCAGTGGAAGTTCGCTAACCAAGATTAATGTTTTGTATACATTTCTGGACCAGCTAACTAATGAATATATTGTTTCTCTACATTGAATCCTAAGAGATACTAGTAAAATGCTAGAAATATTAACAAAGTAAGAACTTCTATAAGCAAACCGACCGGTTCTTTGCGTTTAATATAACGGTTCCAACAAGAAATCTTACTTAAGTTCTGACCAACACTTGTAAACGGAATCCCGATTGACTCTACTTACAGATAATGCTCTACTTCAAATACCAAGTAACAGTTGACATTGCTTAAATCGTATGTTTAATATAAAAAAAATTCATAGTTCGTTTTATATTTTTGGTTTCGATTTTCAACAACTCGATTACAATTTGTCCTTCATGTCCTTACAGTCAACGTTAAATTATGATTCCTTAATCTCCATGGGAAAATAGTTGTGATCATTCATATAAATGAACACGGTATCCTAATGTCGATAGAAATGCTCGCTTTACTGGTTCCGTCCAACTGCCGTGTGTCAAATATCACCTTGTATTTCCAGCAATAATGTATTATGATATTCCATACTTAAAACGAGCGTATAAGCTCAGGCTGCGAAAAAATTATATTCATTAAATACCTACTCGTGTGTAATTATGATTTTATTATAAAATCACATTATACTAATATATGCTAGAATATTTTGTAGAGGATTCGATAATTTTTCTAAGGCAACAATAGCATTGCAACGGTCATTGCATTATTTCAACTCAAAGGATCTCGTGGTCGGCCAATATCCAATCTATTTAATTTGCGCGGATGTCTGATAGCGTAACTTTTACAACCTTCTTCACTATCAATTGGGGACGCTTGCGAAAACAGAAAAAGTCGACATTTTCAGTGAAAAAAAAACCAGTCACCACACAATCATAATTGATAGAACTATAATAAAAATGGGACATGGATGTGTACACCAACGGTGACCACCTAACATCCGATGCGGGCTTCACGATCAACGCCAGAACACTAACGAACTCATCACAAGTCAGTGCTGGCATGCGCTCGGTTCGATAGTCGAAGTCGCTTTCACTAAGACATATGGGGAGCCGTGGTAGACACGGCTACACCGCCCGAATAAGATACCGATAACTATACGTATAGTGATTGCAGAAACATTATTATCCTTATATCTATTCCCAGCGGCTCTTCTTGCCGCTCCTGCGCACGCGGTCAGCGCGCGGCGCGGGGGGCGCGCCCGGCTCGCCCGGCTCGCCCGCCTCGCCCGCCTCGCCCGGCTCGCCCGCCGCCGGCTCGCTCGCCGCCGGCGCGTTCACGCCGGCCTGCAGCACCGGCCGGGTCTGCTCCCACGAGTGGTCCGTTGATGCTGTGAACTGGGAACGAATCAGCGAGTCCAAATTTTATTTAGTCCTCTTTTTTACAGTGGCACCATTGGTGTGAGTTGAACGTTTGTGTAAAAAATTTGCTGAAGTTGTATTGATATGCATGTAAGAGTGATTTCGACATTAAGATAAATATAAAGATACCGATATGACCGTAATGAAAAATAATCAGTACTGCTTGTCATCCTGGTGCCTTCTTCGTGACTCGTTTCCTCGATGCAGAGGATCGTGGATCCATTGTGTTCACTCCCTCTTATTTAAAAAAGAATATATTATTTTCGTACATTTGCCCTGCGCCGGCATGTGAATATGAGTCTGCGATGATAATAAAGAAGAATGTAAAAAAACCTGGTTGTACTGCGTCCGGAAGGCCTGTTTGAGCGAGGCGAGGCGGTCGGTGGCGGGCCCGCCCGTCTTTTCCACCGTCACGGACGGCAGGTCGTCGTTATACGTGGGCAGGCCTGGCCGCTCTTTGTAACTAAACAAAAAACGTTAAAAAACCAATATAGTTATTGTATTACTTATTCAACAACTTATACAGCAATTGTAATGTGTTATTCAGTAATTGAAAATATAAGGATGTTTTATTAGTATTATTTAATAAATAAAACACACCAATAAGTTCTCGAACCCGTTAAAAGCTATTTGCAGTTTTCTTGTAAATTAATTTAACTATAATAAAACATTTGTTACAGATATTTAAAATTAATGGAACTAAGTTTTACTACTTTTAAATAGATTCAGATGCATATTAAACTCGCATAGTATTAGATCATTTTCCTGTTATACTTTGGAATACAATTCCCTCGTTTATCTCAAATAATATCAGGGGCTATTGTACTACAACGCTCTTGTATACAACGGCAAAAATTCAAATGGATAACTCATAAGTTGGCTAACTGGATTTGGAAAAACCAACAAAAATATTGTTTAGCTTACAGTGGTGTATACGACAAAAAAAACGTTACATGCACTCACCCTAGACCGCAACCACCGATGTTTAGGTTCTTGCCCTTGCCCTTCTTGAAGCGCGACTTTCGGAACCAAGAGGACTGCATCGCGAGCTGCATGAGCTCCTCGGGCACTTCCTGTGGAACAATAAGGGCATGAGAAAAACTCGACATGCGCCGAGCGAGTGAGGGGCGTGATGTGGCGAGGAGGGAGGTTGTACCTGCTGCGCGGCCTCCAGGTTGCGCAGCAGGTGGCCGGCGAAGTCGCGGTCGTCGTGGCGCGTGAGCAGCGTGTGGGCGTGTCCGCGCGCGCCGGCGCGCCCCGTGCGGCCCACGCGGTGCGTGTGCGTGTCGATGTCGCGCGCCACCGTGTAGTTCACGACGGTGCGGATGTGCGGGATGTCGAGGCCGCGCGCTGCAACGTCACCGCCATCGTTACTGTACTCGAACGAATCACTCCGTGCGCTAACGATACTGCATACGTTTACGTATGTGTAACGGGTACTTGATAAAAAAATCAATATTCTCATCTAAGTAAACATTAATTAATGTTATCGATTAATCCTTTCAATTTGACGACATATCACATAAACATGTTATTAAATAAAAAAGACTAAACTTTACACAAAATCTGTCCAATAAAAATATTGTTGTTTCTTTATGAATTCCGTTTGTCACTGATTGCTAGGGCGAATATTTAATCGAATACATTCTTAAAAAACACACCAGCGACATCAGTGGCTACGAGGATACTGTTCTCCTGCCGCTTGAAGGCCGTGATGACCTTGTTCCTGTCGGCCTGCTCCATGTCTCCGTGCAACAGCAACGCGTCGTACTGCTGCACGCCCAGGTTAGCCGCCGTCTGCTCTGCCTCCAACTGCAAGTGGTCCACATGGTGTCAACGTATAGTTATTATCATGATATGGAGATAACATTAAATGATTCATTCTACAATTAAAATGTCGTTAAAAACTCTAGATTACAATTTTTATTTAAAACCGTCAAAACAAATCAAATAAAAATATAAAGCTAATAAAGCTAATAAAGCTAATTTATGCTATTGTATAAAAGATTTACCTTCTTTGTGACGAATATTAATACACTGCCGGCTGATAGAAATTCTACCAAGTTTTTGAGTAGCCACGACCACTTCTCTTCTGCTTTGTTGAATATTCTGTGTAAAAGAAAAATAAAAAACTAAGTTATATTAATAAAAGGCTCATACAGAACGAAGTAGGCCCTGCAACCACTGGACACTCATATTCAACGCAAAATAAATTTCATCAGATATGTTTTTCTGTTACACATGACATACCACAATTGAAAGCCAAATCGGAGCTTCTCGTGTGTCAATTTATAACGGTAACACTACGGCATCCTTACAGCAAATTGCTCTAACAGTATATAAGTTAAACCTCATTCAATGCACCGTCGAAAAACGCAGAATAAAATGCGTTATCTCAACAAATCGTAACGACCTCTATACTGACAAACATGTCAATGTAATCGTAGCTTAAATCACTGAGTAAACAATGTTAACAGTGAATTAATATTCGTGTATCGAGCGAGCAGAAAAAATAACAGGACGCGTCCACTAAGCGTGTAAAGAGGAAGGGACGACGAGGAGGGGGCGAGGGGGGAAGGAATATGAGGGAAGAGAGAGGCAGTGCGGAGTAGGGTGCGTATAAGGCATCTGACCGCACGTGCTGCGTGACGAGGCGCGAGGCCTCGCCGGCGGCGCCGTGCTGCACGCGCACGGGGTCGTGCAGCGCGTCGCGCGCCAGCCGCTCCACGCGCCGCGGGAACGTGGCCGAGAACAGCAGCGCCTGCCGGTCCGGCCGCACGTGGTTGCAGATGGAGCGCACCTGCGGCTCTGCGGGTTGCAAACAGAACAGGAAACATTAAGAGTAGTTATTAAATATAAATATATAAATTTTTCTCTGACATGCCTCTTGACTGCCTCGTTGGTCGAGTGGTTGGAAGCGCGACTGCCGATCGGGAGGTCCTGGGTTCATATCTTGGGTCGGGAACTATTGGGTTTTTCTAATTTAGAATTTCTAGTAATGCCTAGCAGTCTGGATCTGTGCCCGGTGTATGGCAATAGGCTCACCACTTATTCCATGGGACTTAAACGTAACTGGTGAAACATGGGAGTGTACTACATTCCTCTGCATACCCCTTCGGGGATTACGGGCCTGATGTTGCGTTTTTTCTGACAATTGGGAATATTTTTTATGGTGTATTAATTTATTCGATTGTTGTGTTATCAATCTTTTATTATCTATATGAAATGAAATTGTGATTTAATGGACAATCTTAACTTATGAATTAGACAATGCTATGATATTTGTTTAAATCATCACATTAATCAAATATTTTTTTAGTATACAATGGAAGAACAGGTTATAAGTTCAGTGTTTAACACTATGTGGGCTTTTTTTTTTCTCTTTAATATTACATTACCATCTTTTAATCTCCTTTTTACCATAGTCAACCATTCCAATCTGACATAATATGTGTCAATCAAATTTTCATAAATTTACATGTCATAAAAGAAATGTCATCATCATCATTCATCATTATCAGTCTACTCCCGTCTACTGCTGGACATAGACCTCTACATTGGCACGCAACTGAGCTCGATTTACAGCTATTCGAATCCATCCACTGCCAGCCAATTTGCGTATATCAACACACCACCTAGCAGGAAGGCGTCCTACGCTACGTTTGCCAAGTCATTGTATTAAAACTGAATAAGTAAAATTTATTTAGTTTTAGGCACATTTATAATAATTAAACAAATATGACTTATACTAAGTATATAAACGAGGATTATTTAATACTACATATATCGTACACTCACCGAAACCCATATCGAACATCCTATCAGCCTCGTCCAGCACGAGGTACGTGACGCGCTGCAAATTGGTCGCCTTGCACTTGATCAGGTCTATGACCCGACCTGGAGTACCCACTATGATTTCTGCACCGCCTCCTGGGATTTAAATCAAAACGTAGAATATGCTGTGGTGAGTGTAGAATGTCATCCTATCAAAACAAAACAAGTCCATCAAAAAATACATAATGATCAAGCCAATGTGGAGCACAGGTGTATTAAAAGCTTGTACTATCTATACCTAGACAGCACTTGTATAATAATCCTAATCAAGGTCCACCAAGATTATTCCCTCACTAACGTCTATGTTCATTTTAAGAGTAATATAATATGAAACTCTTCTTATCCAGATACATTTCAAATATAAAAACTAGTTGAGACCATTCAAAAAAAACTTCATTTCAATAAATAATAATAATTGACCAATTTATCATTCCACTGTTGAAATATGGGTCTCCTCTCATGAGAGGGTTAAGGCCATAGGCTGCCACGCTAGCCAAGTGCAGGTTGGCAGACTTCACACACCTCAGTTTTTTTTTTTATTAATTCTAAGGTGTGCAGTGCAGGTTTCCTCACGATGTGTTCCTTCACTGTTAGCAAATAATATTTAAACTTAAAACGCACTTTTGTAAAAAAGTGCGCGCCATCGATTTGAACCCAGCACCTCTGAAGTGAGAGGCTAAATTCTGAACCACTTTCCTATCACTGCACTTAGATTCTTAATTAAACTTTTTAAATGATCAATAGATGTTACCTTCCAAAGCTTTTGTCTGCTCCCACTTGGAACCTCCACCATATGCACACACACATCTAATGTTGTAAACTTTGCCAAATTTCTTTGCCTCCATGTATATCTGAAATGGATAAAAGTGTATGTTTTATAATCATACAGAGTAACTAATGGACAAATGAAAAACAAAAGGCTATAGGTATACAGAGAAATATATCATTGTCTAAATTTAATCAAAACAGAAAATAAACGAAATATTCGTATGTATATCTGAATGAGTTCAGGAAAAAAAAAACAGAAAATCATTCTCATTATGATGTAAATGCATTTTTAAAATTTGTATATATTTTATTTTAAAATTACATACTTGCTGCGCTAGCTCCCTAGTGGGTGCTAATATGAGTCCAATAGGCCCATCCCCTGGCCCCAGCTCTTTCTGGTCCATTATATGGACAAGTAGGGGCCAGAGAAATGCCGCTGTCTTACCAGACCCTGTGCGAGCAATACCTGAAATAAAAGATTTTTGTCTTAATCATGTCCAATTTACTTAGCAAAGCTTGATTCATTCTATGACCCTCAGATCTCAGGCAGGAAAGTTAGCAATATATGCCGGCAGTAGATGGAGTAACCCGACAATTTTGTACGATTTACAATATTATCCCAAGTGTGTAATGACTTGCAAATAGTTTCAATGAAATAAGGAATTAATCACTTACAAAATCTCACAATATTAGTAATGTATATATACCTAGTGATATTACACACTTTGACAAGCACACCACTTTCATTAAATATGTAAAAGAACTATAAGACAATCATAATCCTTCACAGTGTGTGGTATAATATTACACACCTATAAGATCTCTTCCTGAGAGTGCAGCTGGCACCCCAGCTGCTTGTATTGGGGTTGGCTGGGTGTACTCAGACTTGCGTATAGCTTTCATGAGCTGCTCATCAAAGCCAAGGTGGGCAAAACTGGTCACCGGTCGAGGTGGGTCTGGTCCTGATAGCTGGATATAATACACATACATATATTAGTGACCGACCGAATGCTCGGTTTTGGTTTCGGCTGGTTTCGGCCTTAGTTTCGGTTTCGGCCAAAAAATGGCCGAACCTATCGTCCGAGCCGAAACTGGAGTGTTCTTAAATTATCGTGCGTCGTTAGGCGAGCTTCGCGGTACAGGCATTCGGCAAAAAAGAATGAGACTGTATTTAATTAGCTATAAACTATAAAATGAATACAAAAGAAATGTCCTGAATTTTGTAAATCCGGGACAAATGACATATGCATGTTTATAATAACGCTCAGCATTGCTCCGCAATTCCAAACACGGTTCATTACATTAATTTTTTTTAAATATATTTGTTACGTACTTTAATGATTGTCTTTCTTTCCAATTAATTCTATTTAACTGTCTGTATAAATAGAATATGCAAGTAAATGTGTAATTTGTTTTGTGCGATCTATGAGTGCACTCTATGAGTGTGCACTCTATAAACACACTATATGAGTCATAGAAAAATTCAAATACACTAGATTCCAGTATGCAACAGAAATTCTAAGTAAATTTCAGTTTCGGCTGAAAAACCTGTTTCGGTAGGACAACATATATATATATACATATGTCATATAATATCACGCCTGCTTTCCACAGAAAGTTCTGGCAACAGTTCTGTCTTAGTCTTTTTCCATTTACTGTAATTTCAAGTTACAAAAACTGAATAATACTTAGCTGGACCCAGAGATCGAACCCTGAACATATTGCATAACTGTGTCACTTACAACCACTAGACTAATTATTAGGCAATTGACAAACTTGTGGTCCTTATTAAAATTATATGAAAATAACACTCCATATTGTATATGTATACATTTTGCTTACCTTAACTCCTAAATGCTTTTTCAAATCCTCAACCTGTTGTATTGATAGCTTCTCAATCTCCTCATGTTGTGTGTAAAAATTCTTCTCAAACGGCTCATATGTTATCTCTGAATGATCTATAGGAGGTAGGGGGTCTATAAACTTCTTCTTTGGTGGGGGTATTGGATTACCATCTTCGTCATATTCCACCTCCACGTCTGATCCATCATCAGCTGTGCTTAGAGGATTGTCCTCCATGTATCTTTGGGAATAAAGCTCATTTTAAAATTTACATAGTACTAGATCATTCTAATACTGCTATTAAAATTTATATGTAAACTTTAACATAAATTTATAACTATCTCGCAAAAACCTCCAAATAAATAAATTTCAGGTGAATATTTACACCTGTGGGTATACATAGATAAGATTTCCTTTATGGAATACATTATAAGGCCCCATCATAACCAAACACACAATAATAACTCACTTATAATAACTCTCTTCATCGTCCATGTCATCAATGTCACCCCTCGTCCCTCTTCCACTGTCACCTTTGCCACTGGCTTCGTTCTCCTTGCTAGCTACCAGGTCTTTGGCTGCTTGCTGCTCCAACCCCGCCATGTATGCATCTAGTGGATCTTCTTCCTCATCATCAATTATCTATAAATAAATAGAAATTGACATTCAAAAACAAGAAACACAAGTAAAGAAGTATGGTCTCCTATTCCTCCCTATAATCTTATTCTTTTTTTAAACATAATATTCTGTCATTACTGTCATAAAGATTATCTATGCTGTAATTATCCAGTATTATGATACTTGGGCCAGACTAGACTTTTTAATCTTGGCTAGAATTTTTAGACTATCAAAATATTCCACTGCCTGCATTTATCCTGCTATCGAAATTCCTAACACACAATGTTATGATTGAGATTAAAAAGGAAATTACATAAAACTGAAAATTTATAGACTTTAATGTAGGCTGGTTTATTTCTCTGGGTATCTACTTTTTATACTCTTCAGACCAGAACACAATTCATTCATCATCAACATCAGCATCATTATTATCAGCCATTTAATTGTCCCCAGCTGGACATAGGTCTCTACTATAGCACACCACTGAGGTCAATCTCCAGCTCTTTTCATCCCCAACCACTGCCAGCCATTTTGCATATATTGTCACACCACCTAGCTGGAGGATGTCCTATGTTATGTTTGCCAAGTCATGATTTCCAAAAGTAAACTAAATATAATAAACTAAATTTAAACAAAAAATATAGACTAATCTAATTATAGCCATATCATCTTATAATCTATTAATTTATAATCTAGTCATGTTCTGACTGATGTGGGAATTAGAAGTCTCCAAAACCGGTGTGTATGTATGAAGAGATTGATAAATGTGGAAGAAGTACAGCAGGTATGTAAGGATAGAGATATTTGGCACTGTGTGCTCTCTGCCTACCCCGTAAGGGACCTGTATGAAGATATGTAGGTATGTATATATCTTATAATCTAGGAATCGAAGCACTGGCTCTTATCACCTTTCAGTATTTAAATTCAATTAAATACTTACTATTATATATAAAAGAATTACTTAAACATACAACTTCTTACCCTAGAACTGGATGCTTTCGTATTAGTAGGGCTACCGGGAGCTGGGATGTATGCCAAGGCTGGTGCTTGTGACTCATCATCATCATCAAAGTATCTGGAAAGATTAAGTGTTATTCCAACAAATTTATGCAATTTACTGAACCTAGTGACACCAAAATATTCCTGTCTCCTATACATGCTCTGTGAAATTGTTAGTAACTCCTTACTATTAAAAAGAAACACTTAGTAGTAAAAGAAATATTCTATTAAACTGGAACGAAAACACTTACTCGTCTTCTGTCTTAGCACGTTTCTTCCCGAGGGAGCCGAAGTTTCCTGTGACCGCGTTCTGAGTAATTGAACTCATGGTGGAGTACCCCTGCTTGGACAACCCCGACGTCGGAGGCGGAACCGCATGCATCGGCGTCGACGGTGGAGGCACCGCATGAAGGGAGATGTTAGACGGATTCCTCTTCGGCATCGTGAAACCCGCAAACCCGAACCCTTTGCCTCCACTTCCACCCGAATTATAACTCATCATGAAATTGTAAAACTATATTTAACCACAACACGACCTATACGATCATAACAATTGTAAGGTTAATCAACAAGACGACATTAATTATAAACAAACTGAACAGTGCCACTAGTATTTTTTAACATAGATAAAACTATTTGTTATAAGAAAATTAAATGAAACAATATACTTTCCGGCATATACCTAAATATCGACATTCGACATATAATAAAATGTCAAATAAACGCCAAACTATTAACGGAGTTACCATATACACGCACCTGGTTGATGTTTTAAAAGCGTTCTATTGCACAGAATCGTATTTTGAATTTCAGTTTCAATAACTTTGTATTTATAATTCTGTGTAAGACCAAAACTTAGTATGAAAACTAATGTCTTTTGTACAAAACATACCAATAATACCATCTTCTGGTTCAACTTGAGCTTACCTATGAAGCTGCGAATACCAATAACCTGTAATAGCTTAGAAAACAAACTAGTAGTTTGACTATAAATACGACAGTCATAGAATGTTTACGGTTTTCTTTTTAATCATCATCATCAACATCAGCTTATCTCAATCCGCTGTTGGACATAGGCCTCGAGCCTGGAAAATAATTTTTAATAAATTTTCTTTTTAATAAGCTTAATAATTATAGACTCGCATGTTAGTACAATCATACCAGATAAGTGCAATGTAGCTTAAAAAGTACCTATTCTCATTTGTCTTGAATATCACTAGTATTATTATATTATTTCAATCAAACTTCATAGAATAACTATGATTATGTTTATTACTATAAAAATTAAGTACTGCTTTATTGAACGAAATTACATTATTACTGGAACGCAACATAGGTTCATTTTCCAAGATTCTAACTCGTGCATGTGTCACTCAAAATCTGTTTTGACAAATTATGACAATACAGTTACGGCATAACATTAGGTGGCAATATTTACTGTCGTCATTTTCATAGTGTGCATTGTATTTTATTGTCAGAGAAATAGTGTTTATTGCGTAGAAATGTATTTCAAATTGTGCACTCTTATATTCATATTATTGGCTATCAGCAATGTGGAAGCATCGCAAGGCTATGATTTTGGAGACTTTTTAGCAACTGTTTTGGGTATCGGAATAGCTGTTGTAGGAATACTGGCCTGTTTAGGCAATTATGCGAGGCAGAAAGCAAGAAATGAGTTCATTTGAGATACGGGTGAGTAATTATTATCATCAAGGTTAAGAATTGGCTAACGATAGTTTATTTTCAATTTTATACGGATTAGAAGGAAAAGAAATAAATTATCATATTTGCGCAGTTCTCTATATAAACACCAATACGCCGCAAATTCATTGATTTTGTTATAATAATCCAGTTAACCTATCTGTTTTATGTTGTTTCAATAACAATTTTACTTCCTTGTGAAGGAAATACGTAAATTACAATTAAATTTAGTATGGTTTCAGTAACATATGTATTGCTACTTTTAAATTATTATTTGTAACAAATGACCAAATAATTGTTAATATATTGATACAGTTAGATGTATAATAAAGTAATAAATTGTGCAAGATTTGCAAAATTCTTACTGCACTTATATAAATAACTGATAGCAATATAGATGTAAATAAATCTTGATGCACATAGTATTACTGAAAACTCTATCTAGTCTGGCAACACTGTTTTACCACAATTTCATTTTCAACATTATACTGAGTTGAAAACAAAAAATATCCAAACCTGTCCCAAGGGCTCTTACACATACAATTCCAAAATTTAAAATTATTTACTGACAATATATATCAGTGTAAAAATAAATTTGATAATGTTTTGTTAATTACTGGTTTATACTTTTTTTCAGATGAAAATGAAACTACTGAACACACCTGTTGTTAGCCTAAGTCCACAAGCACCATTATTGTATATATAAATAACTCGAAGATATATTAAGGTATTAATATTGAATGTTTTTCCTTACAATTTGAATTGAAGATCTCATCATTCTGTATGCTTAATGCTTAATAAAAGAAATGTTTCTTATGTTTCACATAATGGTATTTACTTAGAAAGCATACCATTTATCATGATCAAAGTCATGGTACATTTAAACAGTGTATTATTGTAAAGGGTGTCATAGAATTGGTTTATTGAGAAGTATTAACCAAGTCATCTGTAGCATAATATCAACATGGTACATTTATGTACTCTATTCATCCATAACATTGTATAATGTCCTAATACACCCCTTATAGCCAGTACTTGTATATGGTGTTGTGTTATACAAATTTTAATGATAAATTTAAAAAACTCCACTAATAAAATCTCAATAAAGATGACATGCTTTTTTTTTATATATTGTATAGTATAAATTCTTTTTAAATTTTATTTATGTCTTCAGGTCTCCAGTTTGTAGAGCTACAAGTTTGTTTTATGTGTTTATTTAAACTAAATTCATAAAGGAGGAGAATATTTTTTTTATGTGTGTAGCCTTATAACTGTCATTTCTAAGAAGGTATAGAGATCTTTTTTTGTTTGGAAGGGTGCAGTTTGCCTTTTGTCCCATTTAAATTTGCACAAAATATACCACCTCTAAGGGCGTAAGAATAGGGGATATAATTTTTATGACTTTAAATTTTGTTAATAATTTAGTATTGTATGTATGAGAAAATGTACATAAAAATTAACAAAAATCATAACAAAAAAAAATTTACTTCAAGAAAAATCATTCCACAATAACAAATGCACTAGAAAATATACAAAAAGTATAAAAAGAGAAAAACTAATCTCAAAGAGTTGGAATCTGAGGTGAGATCTGTTCATTTAGGTATTACTATTTATTAAATTTCTTTGGCTGACACCAACTCCAGCTAACTGTAAGACCAAAAAAGTGCAATTATTTTTTTTCATTGTATGTATTGTTCCAAATAAATCTCTTTGAAATCAGTTTTGTTTTCACTCAGTTCGCATTTCACAGCATAGAATTTAAATGGCACAATATTGAAAGTGAAAAAATAATTTAGTGTTATGTGATTTTACTGTTTAGTTTTGTGTACATTCATTATACTTGAATACTATCCGTAACTACAAATATTGTTGTTTCACAAGTACATATATATATTTAAGCTAAACAAGTACAGACAGTATTTCATCTTCCATGTACTGTTTTTTTTTTGCCACTGTTGTGTGCAAGATAAGTATGTATTAGGACTTAATTATTACATTTAATACACATTATATACTAAGTTTGTGTTTATTTTACTACTATTTTTCCAATAGTATATAAATAAAATAATATTAATAATCAACCCTTCTTTATCAGTTCATGAAGATATGGGTCATATAGAATATGGGGCCCCTCTCATATTGAGAGGGTTAAGGCCATAGTCTGCATCGCTGGCCAAGTGCAGGTTGGCAGACTT
>DWME01000203.1:0-40125 GCA_018244795.1 Parelbella ahira ahira | reverse complement strand
CCCAATTACGATAATAGATGGCGATGTTCACATTAATGTAAATATCTCATCTGATGTTGACTGTTTCGTCGTCATTCTATTTGTAGTTTCTTAGATGTTTGTATATATTTACATAGATATCAAGATATATTAGATATACAATATGCCTCACCCGATCCTTATATCTCTTGGTGCAGCCGGTAAACGCACACTTGTAGGGCCTCGCATTTACGTGCTTCAGGAGATGCGTTTTCATGTTATATTTACTCGACAGCTTGTATCCGCATATTTCGCAAGTTGTCGCATATTTCCTATTGTGTATCGTGTTCTACAAAAGGCAAAATTATACACGCTTAAAAATCTCCGACACCTGTTGAACTGTGCTCTGCTCGAATGAATAATCTGTAGTAGAATATGCAGGTTATGTTTAAGCCATTACAGCATGTTGTTCTGTTTATGGTTTATTACACTAGACTATATACAAACAGCCGTCTTAATTGTTAATCTTAAGCGTAAGTATTCGTCTTAAGTTGGGCGATACATGAAAAAAAAACGATATATTTTTTTTTGCCGCGAACTTGCAAAATGTAGAATGAGCATCCATCCGAGGTTTTTCTGGAGCATTATGACATGGGGTTCTTCAAGAAAAGCGCAAAGAGAGCTCGTCAAGAATGTTTAGAAGAGCTTCAAAAGAAAAACGAGTACCTTGGAAGGACTTTATCATAGAGTTTTTGAGTGCCCAAACTTTAAACGCATTTTTCTCAAACCTACTTTTTATTAATGGGCGGGCAAGATAACTCAAAAAGTCCTCAACCGATTCTTATTAAATTTCGCACACGTCTTCTCTATAGTATTAGCATCTTGTTGAACCTCAAAAAGGCTCATAAATTTTTCAAGAAATACCATTTTAGACTCGAAAATCATCGAAAAAAAGGGCGAAAAATCGTTTTTTTTTGTTCTGAGGCGTGCCAATCACTGATTCCTTACTTTTTGTTTTTCTTTTTAATTGGTGCAACTAGAAGATACATATTTTATGAACACGCACAAACCAAAATTATTTATTTTAGATTGCTGCAACATAAGCTGAAAATCCTGCTTATTGATGATGCCTGTCGCCGCGTGGGTTTCAAAAAGTTAATTATGACGGCGCTCATTTTGAAAAAAAAAAAAAAAAACCTGATTCTTATATTTTATTACACGATCAATAAATATACTGAACTTTAAAACGATTTATTCACTCATTCCCTTTTAAATAAGCCTCTAAAAATCAGTCGATTTTCAAGCGGTTACATGTATCCCTCCCCTTAAGTATACAGTTAAAATAGATGTATTCGAAATAGAAGATCAGTAAACCGCAGATATCTCAATATCAGGCGATCTGCATGCTAAAGCAAGGATGTTAGGCGCACGGTAGCGCGTGAGCCAAGTTAAATGTAATTTGTACTCACGATATGTATGTTCAGCATGGTTTTATTTTTGAACTTCTTGTCGCATCGGTCGCACGGCACCGTCCTCAAGTCCATCTCCATGTGGACCTCCGCCACGTGCTGGTTCAAAAGGGTCTTTCTAGTATATCTAGAAATAGAAATATATGAATTTATACACCTTTATATACGAGCACAATATGAATGTATGAATATGAAAAAGTGAAATATTGTCAAGTATAAGTTTATTTGCTTTTTGCAAATACATATTCGATAAATATGTAATGATTTGATGTATGTTATAAATGGTTATTCCGCTTTACATGAACGACTTTCTTTGACTACTTAAGCTTGTTTACGTTAAAATAATTTTCACAAAAATACATATAAACACGATTTTGGAGATATGTACATTATCCCTTTTCATCATCTTATACCTTCGTCTTCGTACTTTAGCATCGCTTGGCATACGAAAAAATACTTTATCGGTCGTATTTCTAATAGTGTTTCGCACTCCAGTATCATACAGTACTTGTAAGAAGGTTCTTTTAGCTTCTTCCATGATTTGTTTAGCAATTAAAATTGAAAATATGTATGCACTAACCACTGTACCAACGGGCCAGTCAAACAGAAAACAAACGTTACATCACGCCTGTCATCCCTGAGGGGGTAGACAGAGGAGTGTAGTACTCTCACCTTTCACTAGTTACGTTTTACATCCCATGAAATAGGTGGTGAGCCTATTGCCATACACTGGGCACAAATACAAGCTCACTACAGGAAAATTCTACTAGAATATGTAAGTTCGAAAATCCAATCCAAAAAACAAAGAAGTACAAACAAAAAAGATACAACAGTACATATCTCTAACCGTTTGTCGCATATAATGCAGTCGAATCTTTTGACGACGCCCAGGTGTCGTTCGTGGTGCTTACGCAGCGTGGAGCTGTCCCTGCACGCGTAATCGCAGTATGTGCAATTGTACGGCTTCAAACCTGAAAGAAGGAACTGGATATCTTCAGATCGGTAACGCCACCACTTAGCTTAGTACGGGTCACGAACTAAGATTTCGTATTAGGTCACCTAATTTAGGTGAAGTTCCACGGAGTAGCTTAGTAAAAAGAGCATTAGTGGGCCTACTTCCAGGTGGTGCGACTATCTTAAGATAGCTGCTGCATGCAGCTGAATTTAAAAGGTCTAGGGCCGGGTCTAGCGGAGGTCTATGTTAATGCCGCTTACCACGATGAAGTTGATAATAAATATAGCAGCGATTGAAAAGTATGACGCCCGAAGTGAAAGTACTGGAGATTACGAAGTTTTACTGGCGCATTATGACGAATCATGATAGCACGCGTTGGAGTTTCACAATCAATAATGAATACATCGTAATGTGTCGTAATCTTAAACGACACCCATTGCACACGCCCAATTAACTTCAATTGTGAACTCTGTAATAACCCACTGCGATGTTTGTGTTTCTCTGCCAATAACGCCATAACAATTAGAACATGTTAGTGGACGAAATTTTGTTTGGATAGCATGAGCAATAATATAAGATCAGCTGTTTTCCGAAATCTAAATTCAACTTTTTACCCAGCCTATTACCTATACACATGATTCTTTTATCTCTAACTGCCTATATTTGACCGTGTGGCAAACAAGAGATAGACTCACACGGAGAAGTTCCACAGCGTGAATTAAAAATAAAAGTAGGATTTATTATTTCCAAAAATCCAAATTCAAGTCCTTATCAAGTACATCTGGGTCTATATCAACTGCATACACAACTTTCATATATCTGCAGACAGACAAACAGAGAAGTGTTTTTGTAAGAGTTTCGTTTCCACTCAAGACACAAACGTAGAAACATGCCTTACATTTACTATGTACGCCTATACAGTTCAACGTTCTCCATCGATACAATGATTCTGTGTATATGTTTGGTCGAAATGATGGTACTTCAATTGATCGGTGAGAGCTTTGTTTTGAAACAATCTTTCCTCTCAGTGGTTATGTAGGTTCGTGAGATATGGTAGCTGCTACTAGAGCTTGCTAGTTTGCTGCTCTTCAAACAGGCTATGGTTTTTAAAAAAATTTGGTCTTTAAATAGTGGCTACTGTCTTTAAGAAGCGGCTATGGTTTTAAATAAGGGCTATAGTGTTATATAATCTGAATCTCGGAAAGGGGTAAAACGATTTTCATGAAATTTAGCAGGCAGGGACTTTCGGGGGCGACAAATTGATCTAACTGGATTTAATTTTTAGAAAACGTCGTTTTATCCGCGTCTTCAGGTTATGAAAAACTGCTACAATATCATTAGAGTACGAAGGTAAACTTCAGTCTGTAATTCGTATGTAATATGTTCGTATGTAATTCGTAAAAGCAAAAAAGTAAATTTAATTCGTATCTAAATACAATTTTCAAAAAAAAACGATTTACCAAAAAAAAAAAATGCCGAGCAAAGCTCTGTCATCCAAGTACTAAATAATATAAAAGAAATATGACGATTTCGGTATAAGAAGTAGAAGCGATGTTCAACCAGAAGAATTATTATATTTTCAGATGCTAGAGTTTACTGTAAGGACTCGAACGCGTCACCCTGGGTGATTTCCAGTTTCACCTGTCCAGTAGTTTGTCAGAACATCATCAGTGCAATAGCAAGGTAAGCTAATAGTTAAAACGTTTCATAAAAGTCATAAATTACCTGTAAATAACTTATTTTGATTAACAGATTAAAATTAATGGACTTCGAAAATATAATAGATGAACATGCAACAGAGGTATCGACCACCATAAGAAGCATAAAACTGTTGTACGTAACACTGGCCACGCCGAATAAGATAGAAAGTAAGGATGCGATGAACGAAATAAATAAAGGACAGAAACATTACAAGAGAAAAAAGTACATGAGCAGAAAGAGCAGTAGTAATGATTATAAAATAGCTAATAATAGTATAGACGATAAGCAACTCTACAAGGACGTTATACAACTATCGCGATTAGGAAAGAAAACGTTTAAAGACAGATGTCCTCAGATCAAGAGGCGAGGCATGATGACGACGTTGATGAAGTGCGCAAGGAAAGCTAATTACGACGGCAGCTTTCTGACCATCATGACGAACATGTTAAACAAATATGGCAAGTTGAAATATAAATTCACCGAAGATATGACTGAAGTAAGGCGCTTCTATAAGTTACCTGTCTTCTATCGAACCAGTGCATTTATCATTTCACACCTATAACTTAGCTGTCTCCCATCGAAACCGCATTTATCATTCCACAGTATGAGATTGACATTTCATGATAAGCTCAAAAAGAGTAGAGTACATGTAATATTGCCCTTTCCTCTGATCTTACAAATATCATTAGGTTGACCCATAATGCATGATAGTGCAATAAGAAAGTCTTCGTTAAGCATAAATAGAATAAAAGACTAGTATAGCCAGTGGACATATGTGAGTTAGTAAACACATCTTAGACAGAATATTGAATAAGTCTAAGATTTATGCACTTGAAAAAACCAATTCAGGAGCATTCCCGTGATTCTCTCCTGCGCCGTCTTTATGTTACGTATAAAAAACTAAACAATTTTTTTTTTAATTGCGTCCAAATAATTAGTATTTTACAAACCAAGTTCAATGGGCGACTAGCGGGACATGTTTCTAAATCGTCAAGCAAGACTTTGGTGAGAATGACCATTACAAATGTTCATCAATTTGCAGATTCTACTAGAAAAGATTCTTGGCAAAAACACAGATCTCCGCAACAGTATATTCGACGTGAATAAGCTGCTGAAATATTTGCGACAGGCTATAAATTCGCACAAGAAACACGAGAGCAGTGATATTATATCGATAAAACCGAAACGCTGCCTGACCATATCGCTACCAGGATGTTTCTGCAAATCTGGGTACGTATCAAAGGTAAAATCTACATAACAGTACATGTGTAGCGACCTATTACCATAGGAGTGGCGTCACAGTAGCATAGCGCCTCTGTGTCGTGTGGAATCCTCAGCTCACTACAGTACAATATTACAGGTAAAAAAGAATGTAATCCCTACAATATTGGCGGTGAAGTGTAATATATTGTTTTGTTTCCATACAAAATTACATGAACAATGTGCACAAGACTCTAGTGTGCAAGAATTTCTACGTATTTCTTCTTTTTTTTTAGATTCGTAGAAAATTCCGGGCAGTGCGTGAAGCCGGCTGATTGTGTTGACGAAGCAACAGACGCGGAGTATTTACCTAGAGTTGTTGTATTATAAATTTACCTATAAGTAAGTTAAATTAATAAAATTCATTCTAAGTTACAAATTAATGAAGCTGGGTTAAATAATAGTATACATATATGATATTTTTACATGAAAAGAGATGGTAGCGAGTAAGTAATATTTACGAGCAACTGCTGTCGCCCATGGCTTCGTCACCTCACGCGAACAGGAATACAGAAATAGGACTAATTGTGACACCTAATTTAGGTATCATTAGTAATTAAATTTTTAACAACATTAAAACAAATTGTTTTAATAATAATTACTTCATGGTAAAAAAAATGTATCTGTAGTACCTCTAAGGGCGCAAGGCATTTCTGCTATACCAGATATGTTCATACAATAAACAACAGCGGCTCTAAAATAACACCTTGAGAAACGCTCACTCCTAGAGTACCTAGTTTTTTGTTGGGAGGAAAATCTTCAAAACACAATTCTTCGCGGGTAACATCGTATTGTGGAAGATTCTTAAACACAAACTCTTCAGCCACTGCTGACTACATTGCGCCCATACTGATGCTCCAGAATTTCTAAAGGAACTTGTAACACTTCAGATGTATGATACAGATTCTTATATACATAATATATTCAATACTCACTTTTGTGTATTAATGCATGTCCCGACAACGAATATTGGGAATTGAACCCTTTGCCGCAATCCTTACATTTATAGGGTTTGCTATCTGAAATATACATTAAAATTATAATTTCACACAGTGGATCACTCGTGACAAGTAAAAATTTTATGTATCGTGTAAAAGATTCAGGCTGGTGATTTTTGACAGGCTTTTTCTGCTCAATAGGTACTCTAAAGCAAGGGAACCATCTGGATACCTATATCTTTCCAGCTAGACCGATGACTTAGAGAACCCTTGCTTAGCTTTCAGTTTTTTCTCAATCTTGAGAATCACCACCACCACTTGAGTATTAAAAGACTGCATACTTACTTGTGTGTGTAACAATATGTTTATCCAAAATGCATTTGTAGTGGAATTTCTTTCCACAATAATCACACTGGAATTTCGATGGTAGCTTATGAACTACCTGTTGACAAAACACAATAAATTTTTGTATTGATTTTGTAAAGGATTCTGGTATGAGGATACATTGATTACTTATTGTGATTGCAGCGCTAGAGCTGTGTGGGTTTCATTCCAACTGATTTAAGACATTTGTAAGATGACTTTTCGTTCTTTACCTGTGTTACCTTACACATGTATTAAGAAATACATACAAATATTTTAAACAGCCACTTGGTAACCATCACACAGGCTCTCCCTAATTTGAAATCAAATGGTTGCCTGTCAGTTGGTCTGGTTAATTTATTTTATTTTTATTTATTCATTTATACTCAGGCAACAAGGCCCATATATTATCTCTATCTCTATTAGTAGAATTCCCCAAGTTTTACATTTTATATAAAATGCATGAATATCCAAACTGACATCAGATTACCCACTGAACAAAAGTAGGAAAAATTTGGATGGGCATCTGCTTTTTAGGTGCCAGCTTCTTTACCATTTGTCTAGTGTATATTCTGATGGTACTTGGTCGCCGACACGCCTAACGAACACCCAAGAATAACGGAAGTAGAAAGAAAATTTATCACTCATTTATAGAATTTAGAATTTCTGAGCAAAAGTGGCACGGTGACTATGCAATGGGCTAACAGTAGCATTCAGCTTAGGAATAAAAGGCACCCAGTGATTCTTAAGTGCACTCCTAGAACAATGAAATTCCATCCACATAAGGTGGATTAATTTTTTTTCTAAAGTTCTGGCGGGACTGAATGTGTAAGATGAAATATGAACTGAGAAATACTGGGGGTGCTATGATACAAGATTTTTTAGGGAATGTGTAAAGAAGACAATCCTCCACCAAAACCCGCTAATTATTGTCACACACCTCTTGTGTTGCAAGTGTCCAAATACAATAGAGATTATAAAATATCAGGCAGCGAAACTACAAAGAAAGATCTTGGATAGGAACAGAAGTTACACACCTGAACATGTTTGGCCAGGTACTTTTTTGTCTTGCATGTATGTGGGCAGAGCTGACAAGAGAACGGCCTGGCAGATGAGTGCAGTTGCATATGATGGTCTCTGCCGGCTCTCTCTGTGAATGTCTGGGGAATAATCAAAGAATATGATACTAGGATTAAAAATTTGAATTGTTTGTGCTTAAGTTACACTCCTGTTTCATGGGCAACTGCCGGGCATTTATTTATCATGAAAATTTGTGAATTTATAAGGATTTGTACATTAGCCAGCAACAGCAATGTGGACTGAACTGTGTTACACTCAATATATTCCATATGGATGCATGAATGTTATGTAAAAGTAATTTATTCCTGAAGCCATATATGTAACATGTTTCCAAAAACAATAAATTTTATTATAAATTTGCTTCTGAGGGTAACATCACATCTTGTAATCTCATAATCCCCAAAGGTGTAGGCAGAGGAGAGGTATCCAGAGATTCCTGCATTTCACCAAATATGCTTTTGTCCAACCATACAATGGGTGATGAGACTATTGTCATGCACCAGGCCCAGATCCAGATTCAAAGTCACCACTAGAAATTCTAAATTAGTAAAATCCAATGGTACCCAACCCAGAATTTGAACTCAAGACCTCCCTGATCGGCATTAGCGCTTGCAACCACTAAACCAAAGAGGCAGGCTGCTGATGATTACCTATCAAAAAGCCGATAGTGATATGAATTGTATAACTATAAATATCTTATGTGATCACCCAATCAGAACTATGTTAGAGATACCATTACTACAACAGTTCTAACTAAATGTTCTTTTACCATTTTTTTAGTAGAACAGAGACTACTTATGATTCTTAAGTACATTTTGTCCACTGGCTACTATGCTCAATATAGACTAATCTAATATTATATAATAAAGTTTTTTCCATCACAGCACAAAGAGTATTACTATTCTTAACCTATGTATCTTCACATCTATAATCCCCAAAGGGGTAATAGAGGAGCGTAGTAAACTCCCATGTTTCACCAGTTATGTTTATGTCCCACCATGGAATCAAAAATAAATTAATTGTGAGAACACAAGATCAGGTTTTTCTCTTCATGAACATGCCAGATTTAATATTATGAATGTTGTCATCCAAGTTACATTCAATTTTACTGCTTTTTAATTATTAAATAACAGCAGACAATTATTATCTCTATAATCTCTATGTAACAGACAAATTATTACCTTTTTGCAGTAACTGCATGGGAAATGTTTAACTGCAACATTTCTCTTACTTTGTTTGTCACCACTGGATTTAATATTGATTTTGGACATTTTCTTTTATACATTCCTTAACAATTGCACTGAAAAATATTAAAAACACAACCAAATTGTAAACAATAAAATATATTGCATTCCTATCATGATACGTTGCATATCCATTTTCTCTAAGCCGATACATTCCTTTTTCCAAACTTTTATCAATCCACTGTAGGATGAGGGTCTCCTCTTAGAATGACAGAGTTAGGACCATAGTCTGCTGCATCAACCGAATGCAGATTGACAGAATTAACATGCTTTAAAGAAAGGAGCCTTACGGAGCACTAAGGCGTGCAATTTTCTTTAGTTTTTTTTCTCACTCTTATAACAAGTGATATTTAATTTTGGATCATAAGTTTCTTTTTAAAACATGCGCGCTAGAATTTAAACCGGAAGTACCGAAATGTGTGGCTGGATTCTAAAACACTACGCTATCACTCCTTAATGAAATTTAGGGCATAGCTGTAAGCTGATGTTCCCGATACCCGCGCTAAGACATTAGGTTGTGGCACTTGGACCGGCAATTCGTACACAAGGATACGCATTCGCAAGTCTTTGATACTCGACTAATCTTCAAGTGACTACAGACTACAGAGTACAGCCATACAAAACAAATCTAAATCCGAACACAAATCGCGTCATCGATATTCGTTGCGCAAATAGCATCAAACCCAGTGTTGCCAACTAGGATTTTGAAAAAGACGTAGGCCAGGAAAATTAGGGAGATATAATAAAATTTCCATATGAAAAATATATAATTAGACAACATTACATATAGGTATGTAATAATTATATACATTAAAAGTGGGTGGTATTATACTAGCAACACGTTGGTTTAGTCACCAATTTTGACTAGCGCTATTTGACATAATATGCCAATGGCCCAATGGGATTCTTATGTCAATACGATTCGAGATGGGCGATAATTTGAATACCATTCGCCGTTTATAATTAATAAAACTATATAGTAATCGAAAATATTTGCCACAAATATATACGAATAAAAGAATATATACGTTGTATACTAACGTTAAAACGTTTTAAGTATATAGGTATATAAATTTTTATAGAAGAAGTAACCTTGAATTTTATAGAAAACATGGTTTTTAATGCGTTCTCGTGTAAATATTATCAGCAATTCAGTTCTAACGTCATAAATGAGTTGGCGATACAGTGTGCATTGTTGTATGTGATATTATTTTAAATAAGTTACAATTACGCGTAATTATTTCGATGAAAAAAAAACTTAAATGTTATGTCATAAACAGTGAAACTGTGGTGCAACTGGTAAATAACTATTAATATTATATTATTGGTGAGTTCGTTTATCTTATAGTAGTTATCATGTATGATTTTCTGTCATATGACTGAAGTAACTGATTACAAATCATACAAAAAAATAATACATTTAAATTATAATTTTTTAAATGCTTACATTGATCTACTCAAACGCTTTAAATTTGTCATGAACTTAATTAACGTAATAGAAATACTTTTCTAGTTTTAAATATAAGCATGGTCAATACTACAGTGAGCAGATGTTGACACAGCTCCCTGAAAATATTCCGATGGTGTCTGTATGTCTTATATTGTATTTCATAACTGGAAATAATAAATGAAAGGAGTGCTGTGTTTTATTTATTCACTCCATCATTGTTCTTCACATTATAATTAATATTTTTAATGTTATACAAGAAAACTGGAAAGGACTGAAATATGTAACATCTCACTTATTATCCCCAAAGAGGCCGGCAGTGGAGTATAATATACTCCCATATTCCACCTGTTACATTATATGATCCATCATAGAATAGGTAGTGAGCCTATTGTCATACATCAGACATAAATGCAGACTTCAAGTAGTTTCAGTTTAAAAAAACTCAATCTGAGTGATTAGTGGTAATTTCAACTCTGCAGCACCTGACCAGGGATCTAACCCTAGAGCTCTCAGTCAGCAGTCACACTTGTAATCACTTGACCAAGAAGTTATGTATGACTAAAGTAATATAAGCTAATTATTTACTAATTTGTATGCAACATTCCCATGCATTGTTATTTACAGAAAACCATTTTATTCAATGAAACATATTCATTAAATAATACTAATGTGTATTTGAACTGTCACAAAAAATAAATAAAGACATTTTTATGCTTAATATAATTTTTAATTACACTTTACACAGTTTCTTACAACATAAAGAAATATCAAGAAAACTCCAGTATTATTTAAACAGTACCTCATTGGTCGAGTAGTTGCAAGGGAGACTGCCAATTGCTAGGTCCTGAGTTCAAATACCGGGGTCAGGTACTATTGGATTTTTTTATTTTAAAATTTCTAGTAGTGACTTGGAGTCCGGACGTGTACCCAGTGTATGGCAATAAGCTCACCAGCTGTTCCATTGTAGGACTTAAACATAACTGGTGAAATGTGGAGGTGTACTGCACTTTTCTGCTAACTGCTTTGGGGATTATGGGTGTGATGTTACATTTACGATACATAAATTTTTGTATTATATCTTAATTAGGTGCCATCAAAACATATGTAGGATAATGAGAAAGCTCACTGATCAGGCAGTTCTCTGGCAAACAAACTTCTTGTACATTTTACATGTTTTTTTGCATCTAAATAGATAAAATATATCGAAAGTCAATTCACCTAAATTCATTAATTATTTCAAAATTCCTAGATAATACTTTAATATCCAACATTAAATATTTATCGATCCTGTACAAAACTTTTAAAACTCAGATTTACGTCTGGTGTTTTTTTTTTTCAGAGTTCAACTCCATTGTTGTAATTGTTATTCAAGTGCAAGGCAATTAATATTTTTTGTTACAGACGTGGCATTTACTAGAATAACCCGAAATGTTGAATACTAGCTTCAGAGGGTATAAAAAACTGTATGCAAAAATATTTTTACAAATAAGCCATCTCAAAGCCTCACAGAGGCATGCCCCTGTTAATCATATTAGTTCCTGTTTATGTGGCAATTTGTATTATAAAAACCAAAGATTAAAAACCTTAGATCATAGATTAAACGTTAGAAATGTTCGAGTACATTCAACACAAAGCGATCAACATAGACAAAAGGCAGTTATGGAAACAACAACGCCGAAAATTGTCATAGACAAGATTAGTTTGGGGAAAGTGTTGCCAGATAGAAATGCGGAGGCTGATAGTAGGACTTTAATGGACAAAATTGATCCTTACGTAAAATTAGCAAGATGGGACAAACCTATTGGTGAGTGGTTTTCATTTTATATATTTAGTTCGATTATTTTATCAACTCTGTCTTTATTAATATTACAGTGTTATTTACGTACATATAAATATTTGGATTAACACAACGCTAATGTGTCAACCTTTAAAAGCCCGCTTTTGGATATAAGTTTCGTTTAATCGGCACCACTCAACCCGGTTTTGCGACTTTTGAATCTGACGTTTTTTTTACGTCGTCCTCAAGTCTTTAAATATATCAAGATCTAAGATCATCAATGATTGTAGTAATTCCTGTCTGTAGTTCAGCTGTGGATGGGCTGTGTTCAAAGTTAATAAATGTAACTTAGCTGACTGGCAGGTAGCAATTTGAATAGATGATCACTTCCGGAGTTCGATTCTGGGGGATCTTCATTCTTAACCAACACTTTCGTATAACATTCAAATGTTTTACAGGTGTCTACCTCCTGTACTGGCCATGTTCTTGGTCAATAGCTCTGGGATCACTCCAAGGAACGGTTCCCCTATCCACGACCTTGGAGACGGCTACGTTGTTTCTAGTTGGGGCTGGTCTGATGCGGGGCGCCGGATGTACGATCAACGATCTCTGGGACCGGGACGTGGATGCTCAGGTGACCATATGTACAAACGTATATAGTGGCTTCTGATCTGACGTCTAACGTCAGTACTTGCTAAAGTGACAGGCTTCACCTGACAGTTTCTTCACGGCTCAGAGTAAGAGAGATTAGAATCCATTTAGTTAGTATTCTTTCTAACACAGAATTGGTGTTTAAAACTAGAAACATATTGGCTATTTGTTTGGCGGAATAAATACTTTGAGTACTATACATTTTTTTATATTACACATTCACACTTGCAGGTGGAGAGAACCAAAGACAGACCACTAGTTTCTGGAGCAATAAGTACCAAGCAGGCGGTTGGGTTCCTTGCGGCTCAACTCAGCTTAGCGCTGCTGGTGTTACTGCAACTGAACTGCTATAGTGTTTTACTGGGGGGTAGCAGCATGTGTTAGTACTCTTCCGTCAATTCAAACAGTTAAGGCCATTGCAGGGCGTACATATACATATTGATAACCACATATTGTTATAGTCATTGTTTATTGGCTGTCGTGTGCTCAGGTTATGGATGGTTGGGAGAAAATAACAGGAGAGAAAAAATTCCCAAAAAAAAACCTAACATCACGTCTGTAATCCCCGAAGGGGTAGGCGGAAGAGTGTAATACACTCCCACGTTTCATCAGTTACGTTTAGGTCCCATGGAATAGGTGGTGAGTCTATTGCCATACACCGGGCACTGATCCAGACTCTGAGGCACTACTAAAAAATCTAAATTAGAAAAATCCAATAGCACCCGACCCGGGATTCGAACCCAGGACTTCCCGATCGGCAGTCGCGCTTGCAACCGTTCGACCAACGAGGCAGTCAATTATGGTGTATTATACATATAAATCAGGTTGCCATACTTTTAAAAAACCAAACCCAAGAAGATGTAGGTAAATAAGAGTGAGTTTATCGTATGTGTGTCTTATTGTGTGTCTACCAGTCAAGTCCATTTTATATAACAATATACATTATTTTACGCTCTGTATGAAGAGCGAAAATATGAAAAAAAGAATTATATGAAAGTAATGATGTACATTTAGAAATAGGTGCTTATTTTTTGTTCTATTCACAGTACTTGTAGTAACATATCCTCTGGCGAAGAGATTTACAAACTACCCGCAAATCTTCTTGGGTGCGACTTTTAACTGGGGTGCGCTTTTGGGCTATTCAGCGATACAGGGTGCTATTGATCCCACAATTTGTATACCTTTATACATGGGCGCCTTGGCTTGGACTGTTGTGTACGACACAATTTATGCACATCAGGTAAGAAAATACTAATAATAATATCAAGATATTATATTTGCAAGTAACACCTCTCAGGTGGTCACCTTCATCCAAAATAGACAGCCTGTGCTCTGTGACTAGAAATAGCTGATTAGGTGAATTTGACAAATTGTACAGATAATAATTTGAAACTCTGGCGTATAAAAAAAAAATACTCATACCCATTAAACAATTATTGGTAGTGATGTGGCTTGGATTGTATAGTCACTTAGGTGTTTGCATAAAACTATTAGTCGCTATTCAGAAAGTTTAAAGCGTCATCTATTGGTGAATGTTCGAAACGTTTTTACTGTGATCTCAAAATTGATATATCGGTAGGCGGGGTTGTCAATTTGGGTTCAAAATCAATATTATTCTTCATTGCTCGTTGTTTGTGTCCTTATTGTAGTAGGCTACAGTTATTTTGACAGAATCCGCGAACACGGCGAATTATGCTCTATCCTTTCATTGCTCGAAGAAAGACACTATGGACTACTTGTATTTGTAAGAACGCGTGGGGGACAAAATATAAAGCATACACCAGGATAAAAATGCATAAACATTTCGTGATTTTTAAATCTGGCCGATCCCATCACAATCTAACGAAACAATGGAAGTCAGTGAGGCGAGAATACGATAAAAGGGAGGTTTAATAATACACCAAAGACATCTGGTAATAATTTGTTAATGTATGTATATATATATATATTTTTATTTCACAGGATAAGTTGGACGATGCACGTATAGGCATGAAGTCGACGGCACTCACCTTCGGTGCGCATACGAAGCCAGCGCTGTCCTTGGCGCTACTGACCAGCGTGTGCGGGCTGGCCGTGGCCGGGGATGCGGCGGAGCTGGGCACAGGGTACTGGATAGCTCTGGTCGGGTACGCGCTGCACGCTGGTCGGCAGGTAACGATTTACGATGCTCTTGTGGTGTGGAAAAGTACCTGTATACCAGTCTTGTTCAAATAACATTGTCCATTAAACTGTTGGTGCTATATACTGGGTTTATATTCAGTTCATGCTGGGCAGGTGTCTAGGAACCTCTGATTTCAAGTATGCGGTCTTACTCGGTGACGTCATGTTACTAAGTTCTTGCTGGGAGTTTTAGTTCATGACAGTAAGGATGTTAGACCCATTAGCTATTCTTTATCAAAGGTTTTTAATTTCAATACTTCTGCTAAATTGGATACTGGCATGGAGTTAGCTTGAGGCATAAAAAAAAACGTTTTTCTTACAGATTTACACATTGAATCCGGACAATCCTAACGACTGCGCCTCCAAGTTCAAATCAAATTCATTAGTGGGTCTCATAATCCTAATTGGAATCGTTGCCGGAGGATATGAGAAATATTTAAACAACAGGTAAAGTCATCGTAATCATCATCGTCAGCCATTTGATGTCCACTGCGTCCGACATTGGATTGTTAAATTGACGGATGATTATAAGGACGATTGCTATGTCATAAGTAATCAACAATTGTGATTGTGTTTTTAATTAGGTATCTTAGTCCTAGCCGTGCTCCTGCAAACTTATAATGAGCTTCCATTCGAGGTTTACCCGGAGTATAATGACATGGGGTTTTTCAAGAAAAGCGCAAAGAGAGCTCTCCTTCAAAGCCGGCAAAGCATTGGCCACTCGTCGGGTGTTGCAAGTGTCCATAAGCGACAGTAACCACTCACCAACAGGTGGCCCGTTTACTTGTTTGATAAGCAAAATGTTAAAAAAGTCCATCCAACGCCATCTGTTATTGTAAAGCGGAACATTGTCACAGACATAATAAGTCGTATTTGTTCAACCGTTTCAGTGCAGAAATAGAAGAATATAAAAAATCTAATTTTTTACATTTTTCTTCCAGGGAACAGCGTAGAGGGAAAGAAGACTTATCAGTAGTGAAAAGTTGCGTGTTCAGTTAATGAATAGTAGCCATACTATGTGTAGTGCAAAATGTTATCTCAACACGTGTATGTTATTCGGTTCCTACAGTGTTAAACTAATAACACGATAGACAATTTAATATGGAAACTATCACCATTTACCCAGCGATTCTCTAATATATAACGTATATTATATGTATACGTATGTATTTAAGTCGTAAGTCACGCGAGTTATTATAAATACTACCCAATATTTTTAACGTTTTTATATATTTTGTGTAGACGGGAAAAGAATTCACAATCGTACAACATTAAGTACAAGACATTATTCTGTTGTTAGACTTAGTTTTTTTTTATCCGGATCGAAGGGTAATAAAAGTAGGTCAAAGGATGGGAAGTAGAAACAGTAAATGATTAAAATAGAAAAATACTGGCAGAAAAAGACGAATTCTCTGCTCGTTATTGACAAGAACCCCTCTAGCTTTCCCTTCTATATCGCAGTGCTAGAGGAATTGGTAATCCTTTATATTTTGTCAAGTAACTTTAAATATCTAACTATTAAACTCTCACATCGTACTATAAAAAGTATTTACGGTTTCCAATCGTTTGATTATTACACTTTTAGTGGAAGCCAATGCGCATATGCTGTCAATGTTCTATGGCAAACATTGATGTTTTGGCTGTAAATTTGCATGGGACGCAACAGTAACAGTTATGCATAGAGTGAAACACGACTATAGATTATTAACTAGTTATATAGTCTCTGTCAATTCTTTGTTGAAAACCGCTTTGTAAATCGAAATGTGGGGAGTCATTTATAATCTGTGTCGTGCCTGACAATGCCATAGAGATATTATAAATAGAGTAGGGAGACAACGGCTGCCTGTAAGCGGCAACGTCTGACGGTTAGAAATAGAGAAACAATCGCGATACCCTATCTCTCTATCTCTTTATTGACGCATGCGCAGCAAAAAAACCGCTTGTTTTTCAAATAATGAACTCACGCTAGTGCTACCTGTACGTGCGTGAGTAGAAAGAGACAGGTAGTCTCATTTGCTTTCTCTTTTTTTGCGATGGACAGATTTAAAGCTGGCTCCTTACTCTAAGTATAACTATGAATAATGCATAATATTATGGTAAATTAGTGAGTATTCATAAAGTTTTATATTGATCGCTCTCATCAACTTCTGTAACCACGGAATATAATATGTTTTACAGAAATAACACAAAGGCAATGTAGAGAGAATAAAAATTATGCCGATATATTACTTAGATGAGAGATAATATTTATAAACTTAAACTATAATTTCATTCGTGATGGGTATTTACGATTAACAGTTTAACGTTGTTATTTTTTGTGTATATATATTTTATGTACAATAAAACATTTTTATTAATAAGAAACGACGGCTGTGATAACCCGATAGCAAACTTCGTAAAATTTCATCGGATTAACCCCTTTTAAATCGTCCAAAATAGACGGACTCGGGGAATACAAAATAATTTTCATATTTAAAATATAAATAAAAATACATTTCAATAAAGTCTCTGGCCATAAAATAATTGATACAAAAATACTATAATTTCTTCATACAAATTTGTACGTAAGTTAATTGAATAGAACTTTATATGCTTTTTAAGGAAAAGTACATAGGTAGGTATGTCATGTCGCGTCGCGTGGACTGTCCTAGTCAGATGTGAGCCTTAGTTGACTTCTCGATCCATAGACAAATAAACAGTATTTTAATACGACTATAATATCTTGCCAACACTGTTAGATTAACCTGTGTAAGCCAAGAAGATAAACAGCTATGAAATAATTTCTAATTAGCACATATTATATCAATTACAGTGTATTCCTTGAAACAGTTTAAATGTAATCAATTTGAAATACGTCGTAATATGTTTGTTCTGTGTGGCCGGGAAAAAGGTTTTATGCTGCAAATGAATTGAAATCAGTTTTAAACATTTCTTGGTGCTTATTTTTACGTTTAGTTCGTTGTCGTGTTCATTTTGTGAATAAATTTGTTTTTGCCAAATGTATTGTTTGTTTTTACCTTTCATTTAAAATTTTGTAACTTGGAGCACCTGTCAGTGTGACTGTTGGTAAAAAAGAAGTGTAATGTCGCACTGTTGAGTATGGTATGATTTGAAACTGTTGGAGACTTGTAACAAATTCCGCCACACTGGTCTAATGGGTAATAGTGGAGATACTAAATTTTAAACAAATATATATATTAGATGTTTTTAAATCGCCCTCAAAGTCCTCTACGAGGTTTAACGGCTGTTATTGTACTTACTGGAGACGTAAAAGTTTTGTACTTAACATTTCTTTTCAAAGTTATTAAAATCATTTGTGATTAGTCCAGTAGCATTGATGATGATTCTTCTCCACGTCCTAATTAAAGAAATATCAATACATATGAGAAAACCATTGAAATGCATGATAATTCTGGGGAAGTCGCCGCAAAAAAATTGTAAAATATCGAGTTGTACAAAAGAAAAGAATTATTACAAATAAAACTGACTGATTTAATGATGGCCTGTTCATCTAGAGGGGACAGCAGATCCTTATAAGTGGTGGTCAGTAAACTTACAACAATATCCAAATCTAATAAAATTCGCAAAGATTCGCCTGCCACCGCTCAGTAGGTCACCGCTTAGCTCAGAGGGGCTATTTCGCAGAAACGGATTATTATTTATAGGTACTCTTTATTTGTACACCAGTGTAAAATAACATGTATAAACATAAAAATTGCTTAATGCTAGGTATACAAAAGGCGGCCTTATCGCTAACGGAGCGATCTCTTCCAGGCAACCTTCAGGTAGAAGAGAATGTAAATTTATAGTATTAGTAGGGGTAGGGGTGTACTACAATTAAAATGACAACTAATAGATGATTGTAAGTTAGCAAATACTTGTTGGAATTATGGGGAGTGGTAAATTAACTGCTGTACTATCCAGAGAATGTTTTTTTAACCGCAGTTTTAAAAGCATATAGAGACTAGGTATAATTTATGAACAGAAGCGAAATCCCTTGAAACTGCATATCTGTTGAAATATAGACGTTTTTTATTCTTCTCAACTTACCACTGTTAAATTGTAAGTATTATTACTTCAATGTTTTGTTGGTAAAATATATTTATTTATTAATTGAAATGTTTTGTTGGTAAAATATATTTATATAAATATATTTAAATATATTATAAACATTCGTGACATCGCTACAATACAATATAGCTATTTATTCCTGCGAACCAAAAAGTCTATCTTTATGGTGTACTATAAAGACACAGAGACAATATAAATTTCACGAAATGGAAAGTACACAATAAGTGGTTTTATTAATAACAAGCAATCAATAAAAATAATATTTTTTGTATACAAATTTGTACATTACTTACTGGAGATAGAACTCAATAGATTAATTATTAAAGTGGAAGTGACGCATTGCTTTAACTTTGGTGTAGTGAGAATTGAGTCTTACAAAAATTTGTTTCACTGTGAATGAGAGTAGGCTGATAATTATGATGATGATGATGATGGTGCCTAAGTTAGTTTTTTGTTACGATGTGTGCATGTGATTTAAATTTTAAAACTCAGAAAAAAGTCCATTTCTAAATTTATTATTTTAAAAGCAGGTTGAATAATTAATGTTAACCGTTTAATGAAATATGTTTCGCTTTTATTTTATCAAATGTCAAGAAAACCCATGAAGATTTCAAAATGGCGGCAATTGTTTGACATGTACATTTCAAAGTCAATTATGAGGGAAATGAATGTATCAAGAATAAATCTACTTGTTTGGCTGCATTAGTGCAATTTTTTGAATCATTTTTATAGTAAATTGGCTGTACATTATAGTATAATGTTTCGCACGTACACAGATGTCACGCGACCAGCTATAAAATGTGCTGAAGAGACGAAAGTTACAAGATTTTATATCTGCGATTTGTGTTCTGCTGGATGGGCCAGCGAAACGGAAGTCGAAATACATCGCGCGAACTATCATAAAAAATTCATTGCAGACATGTATCGAGAAGAAGGGAACAATGTTTGTAAAGTGCGTTAGCTTTCATGTTATACGACCCTCTTAATATGTGACTCTGATATTATATACCTATTAAAGCTTCAGCGTATCTCGAACGAATGATGTTATGCTCCACATTAATCTTCTTATCGTGGTTATTTATTAGGATAATGTTAAAGTGATTCGGTACTTAGTGTGTTTGTATATCATACTCTTTAGATTCGAACTGTAACCAGGCAAGCACGGTAGAAGTAGATGTCGATTCGACGCTGATGCTACGTTACACAGAAAGTCTAATGTTACACGTCAACCAAATTTGATTCTCGAACTAATTTAGTCTGTCGGTCTACCAATCACATTAATTACCAAGTTTTATACCTAAGAATTTAGTGCAATTAGAGTTTAATAATTCAACTATAAATTCCACATTTAGATTTAGTATATGGTACCCCTATTTAATACATATTTAATTAATTTCAGATATGTGCATCAAGACGTAAAGATGAAGATGCCATGATTGAGCATATTAAAACAGAACATCTGCTGAGTTCACCGACAGCAATCCGTGTGGAACGAGAAATATTCATATGTGATGTGTGCAGTGAAATATTCTTCAATAAAATGATGCTCGCACATCATATACATCACTCGCACATGCCAAAGAGTCAAAGCAGTACATACAAATGTCCGACCTGCTTGAAGAACGTTCGTCACGCCACATCCTGGTACCATTTCCGGGGGCATAAGCTTCAGAGCATCGCATGCTGCAAAATATGCTGCAGAAAGTTTCAAGACAGGTTGGGATTACTGGAGCATTTAAAAACACACCCATACTATTATAAGTGCCAGATCTGTGGGTATGATACAAAGAAATTAGAATTATTCAACTATCATATAAATAGTGTTCATAAAAAGGTTGACACACCTATGAATGATGTATACAATTGGGAAAGGTATTTTGTGCCACGTGAATATCCGAGCAAATGGAAGAAGCTCAACCTGATGGGGTGGCGTGGTGTGCTGCTCACGAACGGTATACATATATGTATTCTGTGTAGAGAGATATGTGTTGATGAGGACAGTATGAAACGCCATATCCTGCTGGATCATGTGGATGAAGTTAAAACAATAGCCAAATACCTGTGTTCCTGTGGCATGGTGTTCACAAGTAAAGTGTTGCTTAAGCATCATAACTTCAAATTTAAGGAGTTGCATATGTGATACTGAGCTGTAGTGGGTTCAGAACACAAAATCAGTGTCCTGATGTGGCTATATCATGATTCTTCCATTGTCTGTATGTCTAGTTCTTGTAGTGGCTTGAAGTATGTTTGTGTTGTCAGAGCAAACATGATGGCTTAATTCATGATAGATAAAAACTCACTTGATAAAAACTCACTTGTAGAGATGGAATGAAAAGTGATGTGTCCATAGGTGAATCTTGAGTAGGCTTTGTTACTGGGTGTGGGTTCTCATTTTGCAGATATATCAGTTGGAATTTTGTTAGTCTAGCTAGTTTTGGTGCCTTCTTTGTTAGGAGTCAGCTTGGACTCACCATTAATTGTTATGTACTCTTCGCTTGCCTTATTGTGGCACATAGTATCACAGGGTCCTTGCAGTTACTGATTGCCCCAATCTATCACTGCTACTATTATTTATAAGTGTTTGCTAATGTTTTTAGGTATCCTAAGATGGTAATTAACACATAATTTATAGTTATACATATGTATTTTAGCCAGTTGATGATAAATTTCTAAACAGAAAAGGTTTTCAGTCATGCAAATTGTCCAGAAATATATTGAATAGTGACACTTCTGATATCTACCTTGGATCCTGGGTGCTACATTGTCAACATTGGGTGATACATACAGATATATAAGGTAATATTCAGATCTAAAATATGTGCCTTTTTACCAAATATCTTTTGGACCAGGTGGACCAATCAGAATGTTGTGCACAGTATCTGAGTTTTAATATCATTCGAAAGTAAAGGAAAAGCCATTAATATGACCATTCAATTAAAGTTGTAATGCAGTGGTTAGTATATCTGACTGAATAACTGGTAGTTTTTCGTTTGATTCACACTTGAGACAAATGTTTGTGTAATTAGCCTAAGTATTTGTTTTTATGCACTTAAACACTCCATATCACCCGCAATCAGACATAACACTCGCAGCGTGACGTCATCGCAGTAGGGCGCGAAAGAACGCAAATTAAAAAGGCGGTGAAACTTTACAACGCTGTAACTTGGGAAATCCTCTCCCGATTTCGGTGAAACAAAAACTATTATTATTTGCATGAGTACGCGCATTAAATACATTAACTTTTATAGTAATATTTTGATCTGTTGGTGTAACTTATGGGACACCTTTTAACTCAATTGTATATTACAAGATGTCGATGACTAACTCGTTGTTCAAGTGTTTGCAAAGCGCAACTATCTAGAGGTCCTAGTAGAAATATTTTGTATTGACTCGGTGTCTGGATCTGTGCTCGGTGTTTGACAATAAGCTCACTATCTAGTCCATTGTGAGACGTAAATGTAACTGGTGAAACGTTGGCGTATACTACATTAATATGCCTACTCCTTCGGGGATTATTGGCGTCAAGTTACGTTTAAAAGATGCTGGTCGCACTGATTGACAATATGCTTATTCCCTTTTGCATGTGATAACTAATATCAAAACTGCTGAAAAGTTAGAGTACTACACTCCTCTGTCTATCTCATGGGAGAAAATATAAGTGTGCTATTCTGTTATATTTTGTTGATGATGATAATATTTAGTAACACAATTGTTCATTAGCATATTTTTATTGCGCAGAACGCGGTTAAAGCTTTATTGATTGTGTACATACATTTTCTAAAGCAAGTGTAAAAATTACTACGCGCTGTTTATTCGCGTAAAACAAATGTTATGTCAATTGCATATAATTATGTTTCATCAGTCGCAGTTATCATGTTGACGGAAACCCTTATACAAATTGTTTGCACATGTGTTATCAGTGTTATATTTCATTGTTATAATTTATTTATTATTATAAAATTGAAACGGTTGTCACCTTTCATCACCAGCATCGCCATCGTCATTGACCCTGTCATCGTCATCTCTTCCATTATCAACCATTATATCGTGCCATTCGGATACAGACATCCTCTCAACATAAAAAATGCTAAGACCGTTATCAATATTTATTAAAAAGTCACGGTCAGTTTGCTTAAAAAGTCAAGGAATCTATCACAGGATCTTATAATTGTACACTTCAGTGTGGGATAAAAGCAGAGTATTGTGTTTTCTGCACTTATTCTTAGAAGAATTTAATATGGTTAGACTCATTTAATTTGCGTCTATGGCCACTCTTATTTAACTAACTGTCACATATCTTCCATATTTGCAAAATGTTGAAGTAGGAGCAGCTCTATTCACTGTTTATACATTTAGAAGTGTATTATAATATACTTTATGTTGCATGTTACAGTTATGCACACAGTGTTATAGTACAATGTATTGTTACTTCAGTTTAATTTCTATATATGTTTTGTACATTATAGTTGTTCAACCAATATTAAATGATAGGACTGACAGAGCATGTGGTGCTTGTTGTAATTCATACGTGTAGGTACTAAATGATTGTTAGTTGGCTCAAGATGCAGTCCTGAGGAACACCAATTTGAAATAGACGCAAATCTTTCATTTGAGTAACATTTATAATTTTACTCATATAACGAACTATAGTCTGCTGCTTTCCGATCATTTAACAATTAAAACTCACAAAAGTGTGTACAGGTTGTAAAGTAGTTACATTCCTTTGTGAACCACTTGATCCAAAGCTTTAGTCAAATCTATAAAGACAATAACGTGAGGGTAGCATGTGTTTCATAATTTATTCGTATTACTATGCATATATTGTGGTCAAAGTTAACATTTAAAACTAAATTACGTCACGTACTTGACATACTGCTGGGCACCATCTGTGCTCGCAACTATTGGTGATCTTGATCGTTAGTTCTTCCTGTATTCTTAGTAAGATATTGGCTAAATATGCATGAGTTTTATATATGTCGTTTTCAAAGTAATACGACTGGTTGATAGGAGTTTATATTGCTTAGAAGTATTATACGATTTGAGTTTGAATTTTTACCTTTTTATAACATTGTATACATTATAAGATCAGAGGCTTCTATTGAGGCTCGTCTACTGGAAAGGATACCATGATGTCGACTAAATTTTTATTTTCATTTAGTTTCATATTGAATTCATTTTTGGTATATATTTGGTACATATTTGGTATATTTATTTAGTGGATAGTATTGTCGACAATGTACGAAACTTGACATAGTTTTAATCTTATTTTTACCAATAGGACATACCATCTAAAAGTCCGGCGTTTGTCATTAAGGGAGTAGGATTCACCTTTTTATTTTTATTTTTTATCCATATTTGATCATATGTTGCGAGGAAAAGTCATCGTTGTAAGACCCTCTAATGATCGCCTAGGTTATATTTTGCTGAGAATATTTGGATTTTATTGAATAATTATTTTACAGCGTGTATAAGACTATTATATGGGTATAAATTGATTCATCTGGATCATAGTGTATATTGCCGGTTTAAATTACGTGTAATTTTGTGGATTATTGCGGTCTATTCTGTTTGTTTGATGCTACGGAGTTGTTGCCAGTGTTGCGGTCCGTTCCCGCTGTGTCGCCCGCTGCAACGCAATTCCTTATCAATATCGACCGACCATGTTATTAAGTTTTTGTCTACATTCACTTCTATTGCAAGCAGATAGTTCAAGTAATTGTTCATATCATTAAGCAATATATAAATAAAAATAATGTATAAATGATCACTTTGGATCTTTCTTTCACGAGGTAATGTGAAAAATGTACATTGCTGCTAGAATGCTTAAAGTATATTTACTAATATATCTATATGATTTGTATAATATTTGTTAATTGAGCAATAAATTATTTGAAATAATACTGTCTTCTATTTGCTGTTGTATTTTGTCGGACAGTTTAACAATCGATTCAAACTGAACCGATTCTGAGGATGTAGATTACTTATAGTCTATTACAAAGGCTGAGTCGGTGAATTTGAAGAAAGTACTACGTATGATTATGTAAACAGAGTCGTTTGAGCGGGAGGGGATATATTATTCGTGAATGAAATTATTAAAATTTGTGAAAGCGTATTGTGATGAAGTGAAGAACAACCGGGGGTAAAGCTTGCCTTAACTTGTTAAATATGCACCAAAATGAAGAGTTGCTTGATTGAATCGTTACGTGACGTCAAGTGAATCGATTACAATAATAGCCAGTGAACAGCGAACATTGATCCCAGGCTTAATGCCAAAACAATACTCCAAATTGAAACTTACCCATAGAAAGGTGTGGTGACGTTCGGTGGCCACTTCATGGTGACATTCATGACAGCTTCCTTAGATCCAGTCATTCAATACCTAACTGCAGAACTTCGAGCAATCATAGCGAAACAAAATAGCCATGAGTCGTGAATAGATCTATGACTATGCAACACCTCGCACTGCTAGAGAAACAGTTTTAACAGTACAAGTACTGCAGTGAGAAACCACCCTTCGGCCTGTAGATGAGAGTACCTACCTATAGACTCTCCGGACGTTGCGTCAATTAACTACCACTTTTTCGGCAATTTGGACAGTTTTTTGGATGGTAAATATTTTTTTTCTTGGGAAGCAGCACAAAATGTCGTTGTAGAATATGTGGAGTCCATGTCCCCAAACACTGATATCAATATTTTTTATTGTACAAAAAAATGTTTCCATTTTTCGGTACGAAACGGCAATTTCATAAGCGCTGACGTTCATTATCTGTATGTAAGATTTTTTATTGAATAAAACAGTTTGAACATTTAAAATATGTATATTTATTCGTATGTATGTAGTACCTATACTAAACTTATTCATTCATGTTACACGTCCGAACTTCACTCACTGAACAAAGGTAAGTAGTCAGTTTGGGCGAAATTTTGACAAATTCACCATATTATTTATCCAGTTGTAGTTTAAAATAATTCCATTGTTTGAATTGTTCGCAATATTTTCCACAACTCTGTATTGTTATCTACAAACTTGTTCAAATGTATTGTATGAACAATTGAGTTCGGGAATGTGGTAGGTACTGGCCGACGACTGAATGTAGTAAGAAAAGGTTTTGAAAATTTATAGAGGAGAAATTAGACGACTCCGCATTGAAAAAATAACATTATATTAATCAATAACTGATTTACGTTGATCAATGATGTTATTAATAAAAGAACCATCTTATCCTTAATTTTATTGGTTGTCTGAAGATGTTTTTATCAAGCAATAAGGCCGCTGATAGTTTACATTTCCTCCTTATATACGAGTACTTACATTGCAGTACCTTTCATATGGTTAAACAATAATGAGTTCATTTCCCCTCTCAAGAGATAATTATCAGTACAATCGAAATTATTAAGCATTGTAATTATACTAAAAGTAATTTTCAGATAATGCGGATGACAGATATCTAAGATATAGGTACCTGTTATCTAAAATAGGACACGAACTGAGAGGCAGGGTAGGGTTGCTTGCCTTTCACAAGGACTAGTGAGGCCGAGGAAGGTTTGGTTATATTACGAGATTTCTTATCATTATTAGGCGCCATCCACTCTGCCTCCCGCCATTTAAGGCAGGACCATGAGGAACAGGAATTCTTAATTATCTATATTCTTCAAATAACTTGTGTACATTACTTACACAACTTTATGTAAAAACGCCTGCTTACTAAGACTAAGAGCTCATTAAAGATGAATAATTTAAAAATTAAAAAATATGGCATATAATTTAAATAATATGGCATATAATTTAAAAATTATAAAATATGATATACAAAAAAATTTCAATATTTTGAAATTTGACCAGCAGGTAATTAGTTTTGAAGAAAAATATTCAGTTCGTGGATTAGAACGTTTTCGCCGTACAACGTCCATATTTCTCATTATTAGTGTTACCTACGCTTTGCGATTATGATAATATGCGAACAAGTTTTAGAAGTTGAACAATAAGGTTACATCAGCTGTGTTAATAATAGAACAAGGCTTTGAAAACTTATAATAAACAACTATTTCGTACGGATATGGCTGACTGGATTAGAATTTACAAAAAAGCGGAAGAGACTAGTGCTGGGAATTAGATTTTGACGCAATCGACATAGTTTTGACTTATTTAAACGTATCACAAATGCGACGGTTTTCCGCGTATGCTGCCAGGAATAAGATAACAGTTTGAAGGGAATTTAATAAAGGAACAAGTGTTTTTTCCGCATTCATTACGTACTCTCAATTGGCACTCCTTGTACTCTGACTATCCCCTGGCACGACTACGTAATCATAAAAATTATAATAGATAGATGGTAGGTACTAGAAATTTTAGTAATTTAATTGCGATGTACAAGTACGATTGGTTCTTTGGTTACTGCTTTACAGTATACTTTGTTAGGTTCTAGTTTAGAGGGTATTCAGCGATATGAAACGAAATACTATAGATAGGTACCTATACCTACCTACTCGTATAACGTGCACTGTCACATAGAGCTTTTTAAAACGTAGCGTTTAAAAGTTCCATCAAGGCAGGCAATACAGTGGTAACCCCCTCTGACGTTAAAATGTCTTTAGGCGACAGGGACCACTGACCATCAGCTGGGCCGTCTGTCCTTTTGGCCTTCAGAAATTGGACTGTTGTTTACATCAATTAGATTGAAATAAATGTATCTATATCATCTCTTCACAAAGTCTCTTAAATTAGCGAACGTAAGCAGCTGGTCTAGAATATTTACTCTTGTTTTTGGCTACACTTGAGACTTTTTATTTCATTTAAAGACAGTAGCAAGCAGCGGCAGTGAGCTGAACAAGCGACGTTAAATGTAACGAACTGAACGAATTTGAATTGTATGTGTAAGTAAGTATACGTTGCAGTGAGCATTACTATCAGCTAGCGTTTTTTTATGGATTTGTTATAAATAAAAAAATAAATAAAAGCTGGAGTCATAATTAATTGATTCCTATTTTCAGCTTCGATAATGAATTAGTAATTGAATGACGATTGAATGAGTGACGTTGATAATTGAATATACAAGATATATACATACATATATATACCTAGTGTCTTCTTGAATTGGACTCGCCTCTCTATGGTAACTAACCATTTCCAACCATTTCAATATAATATCACGTTTGTAATCCCTGAAGGGGTAGGCAGAGGAGTGTATTACACTCCCACGTTTCACTTTATGTTTACGTCCCATGGAATAGGTGGTGAGCCTGTTGCCATAGATCCAGACTCCGAGTTACTATTAGAAATTCTAAGTTAGAAAATTTCATTACTAGGGGCATGGGGGGGGGGGGCAAGACGGTGTCGCGAACACGACGGGGTAGGGGGTGTCACCGGCCGTACGAACGACTAATCACAGTCAACTTGGCTCATAGCGACGCGTTATTGGCTTGTTTATCAGTCGGCGTTGTAAACGGATTGCTATTCCACGCGTGTTTACAATGACCCCAAAAAAACGGTGTAATGTGCGCGGGAGGGCACGATGGGGTATGGGATGCTCCAACTTGCCCCTCGATAAAAATTTCAATTATTTATTTAAGATACTATGATGCTTTACACTTAATTGAGCTTACCCTTGTTTTAGAATGGTGAAAAATTACAAAAGAAAGACGGAAAAGGAGAATTGGAGTGAAGAGAGTACCAATTAATATTGCAGTAAATGAAGTAAGCAGTTAATAGGAAAATTGGGGTATAAATTAGCGGCAAAACCATATTCTGTATTACAAACGAGCCTTAAAAGAAAAGTTAAAGAAGCTCGTGTAGCCCTAGAAGATCCTGCTGCTTCTGCGACTCCTTTGACCGACAGCATCATGTATAGTACCACTCGCATCAACTGATCATTTCCTTGCCTCTGAGATGGTAACGGTTGCAACTTCAGTTTCGGTTGTTGAAGGTTCTGACAAAGAAAAAGGTAGCGAAGCGCCGATGTGTCGCATGCCTGTTGTCATGACGCAATCTGAGATTGAAGCAGAACCTCAGCCCGGATGCATCACTTGTATGACCAGTAAAGAAATAGATCAAAGGCCAACTACTGTTTCACCATCAGTTTTTTTTTGTTGTTAGTCCTCAACAAGCGACGCCTTATCCTGTAACTCGCAAATTTCACGTGACAAGGAAAAGAGGAAAAACGGCCATCATAACCTCTTCTCCATATAAAAATGAATCAGAATAAAACAATTAAAAGTAAGATCTTTCAGAAGATAACAAAAAAAGAAAAAAGAGGCAAAAGTATAAAAAAAACAATTTGGTAAAAAAGAACAAGAAAGAAACCATAAACGATCTAAATTCATCACCAAAAAGTGAAACTGATGAAAATAATATCCCTTGTTTTTACTGCCATGGAAAACACTTGGATTCAGGTGAAGGATCGGCTGCATGTTCTCTCTGGGGGGAGTGGGCACAGTGCAGCTGGGCCGGGATAAATAACGAAGATGACGAGTCAATACATACTTACTTATATTTTGTTTGCGAGTTTTGCAACCAAAAATAGAATATGTTTGACATACCTATGTCGTTGCTTCATAGTGTACCCCGTCTTACCCTACCGGGGGGCAAGCTGGGGTTTTTGACATTTTTTACAAAATTATCTTTTTCAATGAGTCATGAAATAGCATCATCTTGTAACTTTGTTATTTGGTCCAGTAAAATACAAGGCAACTAGTTACCTTTATAAAAAAATAATTTGGGCCAAGGACGAAAACTTAAGACGCAGTGCTTGCTAGGTTGCCTGCTTTAAGCTTTGTTACCCATCCAACCACGGAGCAGCTTTTAGGGCCAGTTTTAGATACATCGCCACCAAATTTTGGCATAATCTGCCGCCTCCATTAAGAAACCTACAACATCTAAACACGATTAGATTAAAATACAAACAAAGCTTGCTGAAGGACTAGATAAGCAAATGTTAAACTTTTCATGTAACATATCATTATTTATTAACGTCAATTAAATATATATTCATATATTTAATTGACTTATAATCTATAAGTGTGTGCGTGTGTTGTGTATTTATATATATATGTGCGTGTGTATTTATGTACGTATGGGTATGTATGTACGTGTGTGTGTATGTATGTGCGTGTTTGTACTGTTTATATTTTGTTTTATTATATCATCTCTTCACAATGTATCTTCAACTAGCGAACATAAACAGCTGGTCGTGAATATTTACTCTTGTCTTTGGCTACACTTAAGACTTTTAAATGATAATGATGATTATTTTGGAATATGCCGCCGTCTCCGCTGCGAGGGGACCTCGGTCGGCGTGAGTTCATGTAGGACGATCTCGGATACGACCCAAACGAGACCAGAATTACCGAAAAAACATGTAAATTGAGTCGGTACATATTAATTATTTTTATTGTTTTTTTTATATTATAATTTCCCTTATGAAACAATCGACTGACATTTTTTATTAAATTAAATACTGCTAAAAACTAACCAGTAAATCATTAACGACACAAACATATTTTATATTAATAAATCATTATATCAACATCCATATTAGGTTCAATGGACAAACGGATATGAAACAAAGGCATTGAATACCACAAGTGTTTTATTGTATGGTATAATTGAAGGCCGAACGGGTGTAACCATGGTGGTATATAAGGAAGGAGCGGAACTTCACAATTGTCAGAAATCAGCTGAAAACTAGCTCAAGCGCTTGCAAAACCAACGAAATCCATAATGAACACCGTCATCCTCGCTCTTGTCGTCTTGGTAAGTGTTTTGACTACCAACATGTAATATTAACACCATAAATTCACTATATATTATTGTCTTATTATATTAGTGCTATTACAATACCCGTAACATAATAGTTATTAAATCTGAAATAAATTATAAGTCGATGAATTTATTTATATTAATACCATAATTCTACAATTTTAAATTTAGAAAAAATTTTAACCTCCATTTTATTAATATTGTAATTCTTTACGCTATTACAGTATTTCTTACAATATAGAAATTATTCAAAATCAAATAAATGACAGAATTATTTATAAATTAGTTTTTTTTAATGGAATTTATAATTATGTTTAGTTTAACTGTCATATTTATTTACTAATCTGTTAGACTATAAACATAAAATATAGGTATTCTGCAAACTCTTGTCATAGAAGGGTTAATCTTCTTCTTCTTCTTCTTAGCGTGTCGATGACAAACACATTTTAAGTCCCTAAATGGTTTTAGCCTAGAATTTTGCCACGCTGACTGCCTCATCACTGGCAGTCATTAGGTCTTCCTGGGTGCAGGTATTAGGGCACGTCATTATTATTATTATTATGTTAACCATTAATAGTCGAGCTTTTTAAGATTGTTAAAAACTTGCTAGAAAGATAAAGAAAAAAACTGTAAAGAAATCTGCACACCTCTCGTTTGTCTAGAAAGTCCAATAAGGCGTATGGAGTCTGCTAACCCGCACTTGGCCAGCATGGCAGACTATTGACATAACCCTTTTCACGCTAAGAGGAGACGACCGGCTAACAGTGGAAGGATAAAACGATGGATGATGATGATGATGCTGAATATAATGATGGTATTTTCAGTTTATCAAGTAGTATGTCGTGTAGTAATGTGGGGTGGTACCGGTGTGATGACGTAACGCGTTGTGCAGGGCAGCTGTTGCTGGGCAGACGGCAGCGGGCGCTGCGTGCGGCTGGCGGACTGCTCGCTGCTGGCGCTCAGCGAGGTGGAGCGACGCGCGCTGCAGCAGGCCGCGCTCGCCCGCCTGCAACAGCTCAACCTGGGCACCGCTATCAAGATACCTGAAGGTAAACATCGTGTTATAAGTTTATACATTATGCGCAAAAACTCCACCAGAATTCTTAGATATATTGCCACGGGAGCTTTCGTCTTGAAATTGTTTGTGTTATAACTGACCAATAACGTCTATTATTTAGATCCAGATATCCCACTTGCATGGTTAAAGTAATAATAATAATGTCCCATACTATTTTATCCCGAACCAGGCACTGACTGTACAGAGATGTGCCAACGCGTTTGGTCTATTAACGCGCTTACGTTGCGCCCTTTTTCCTATTAAAATGTTGAATTTGGCTATTTATCATATTAGTAACCGTTCCCGGAAACCTCGACACCGCTCAGACGCGCGGTCCTCTTGGTACACTGCCAATGGATCAACTATTGGACGTGTTATAAGAAATTTACGATTTTTTAATACACACCAAGTTGTATGTCGTCACGTTGTTATTATATGAGCGGAGATTCAATTACTAATATCTAAATTATTTATATGTTGTTAATAGAACATCAAAAGTAATGATTATGAGTAGGTATATATGTATGTAATATGTGCATTTTTGTGTTTCGTCGTATTTATGTAAAATAGCACATTTTTTTATTACTTTGGTTTTACTGCTTCAGTACTTTAACAGTTTTTTGCGTTCAGTACATTTCGTCCCATATCCTTAACCCTTCTCTTTCTGAGAGAAAACCAGGGTCCAGTAATAGAACGTTAAAAGCATTGACGTTGATGATACTTGCTTTTTTATACTTTTTTATATTATACATATGTGCTATGAAATTAACAAGCATTTTAAAAATTGTTTTGCAACGGCTGTTTTTAATACAATTAGGTTTAAATTTAGAATCAGCGTCACGTACGGTTAACCTAGACCTACATATTTATTTTTATAACCAGGGAAGTGCGTGTTTCTTGGGCTTGACTGCCCAGTAACAGGTTTTCCAGAAATTACTTAAAAAAAAAGTTGTTAAAATCAGTTTGAATAATTTTGAAAATTATGCCAGATAATATTGTTTAATAATATTTCTTTACTACAACTACACGATATCCTAAAACGATTTAGAATATCGTTTTAAAATATGTACTTTTAGATTGAAAATAATTTAAATTATGTATTTATAACGTTGGTCCTTAGGTATCATAAACCGTTTAAAACATATAGACATATAAAGATTTATAGTTTAACTAATCCTCTATCTCTTTATGGCGCCCTCGCTTTTTTACAAACCGTTATTTAAAGAATTCATTGCTGTGCGGTTTTTATTTGGAAGCAAAAAACGTAAAAACGTAAATAAATCTTAACCAGAGTCGACATTACAACTGAAATCGTTTTCGAGAGAGATCTAACGAACAACAAACTGTTCAAACTGATTAGAAACGAACTAACGAGTTGTTTCTTACGCTTGATCATCTGTCTCTTTTCCCCAAAAGCAATAGACAGAGCTAAAGTAGTCTAGAAATACCTCTGTGCTTCTTGCTGATGGTCTGTGAAGCAATTTTTCAATAAGATTCTCTATATTATAAGAAAAAAATTGAATATTTATTCAAAATATCGTACACAATACTTTCTAACTCTCTATTCCAAATTGCATAAATCCACTCCGCCTTTTCCGTAAGGATCCTGGCGTCATGACATGACTGCCTCGTTAGTCGAGTGGTTGCAAGCGCGATTGCCGATCGGGAGGTTGGAATGTTGGAATACATTGGAGGTACTAGGTTCAAATCGAGGGTCTCAATCCTAGTAGTACCTAACCCTATTGGATTTTTATAATTTAGAATTTCTAGTAGTAACTCGGAGTTTGGATCTGTGTCCGGTGTAGGGCCATTAGCTTACCACCTTATTCCATGGGACTTAAATGTAACTGGTGAAACGTGGGAGTATACTACAATCCTTTGGCTACCCATTTGGGGATTACAGGCGTGATGTTATGTATGATATGATGATGGTACATCATAATCTTAAATGTAAAATTATATTCAAGTATGTTTTATAATCTTATGTTATTAGGAACCATATATTTTTTATTCTTTGCTCAGCAAAGTATATGCTAAAGGTTTGGATCAAATTTTACTAATTTTATCCGTTTTCAGCATCGTCTCCCTCTTTTATACATATATCTGGTCTTCGGTTAGCTGAATTAGTGCGTAAGTAAAGCAAATTATAGAACAGGTGGGTGCAATTCGTACAACCACATTTTCTTGAGTTAAATATATATCTCTTATCTTTATGTACATACAAGCTTTTTCCCGCGACTTCGTTGCGTGGAATTGTTGCTTGGAGTAACATTTTGAATAAATACTTATTTCCTTCATATTAAGTACCCAAATACAAAATTTCATGGTATTATCTTCGATAATCACGAACTCCCATGCAAACCTTCATCCCTTATTTCAATCCCTTCAACCCTTTATTTCGCGATTAAAGGTAACCTATGTCCTTCCCAGCGATGCAACCTATCTCTATACCAAATTTCATCTAAATCGGTTCAGTCGTTTAAGGGTGAAGAGATAACAGACAGCATTACTTTCTATTTTAATCACTTATTATTTTGTAAATTACTGATTTATCCTGTGGGAAATGTGTAGATTATTTCACCTTTAGTTGTCCACTGTCAAACGTAGATCTTCCTTTATCGCCTGAACGGCAGTCGCTGCTGGAGTTTTGGATTTAGCTGTATCAAGCGGTAGTCTTAATGGCGTCAGACCACCTGGTAAGAGTACGATATGAGCCTCCTTGATGCAATTATATTACAAAACAGAAAATTATAAATGCCAGTTCTGCGTATTATCACTTCTGCGGTTACAACTGGCGAAAATTCTCTACCAAGCGTCCGTCCCTCTCACACGCGAGGATACAGCGTGTTCTATTTCTGTAGCACCTGTTTAACGACATTTTCCGCGAATGAATAATTTAAAAACGCACCTCAACCACCAGGTGACCTACTCGTGTGTTGCTATAAATATATTGACACATGCAACGCATGTGCTATTTACAAGATGGCCGCTTTAAATAAATACGTGCACGGACGCTGCGTTACGCGACGTGACGCGCCGTGACGTCACGCAGGCACCGCCCAGGTGACAATATGGCGTGTATGATGCATCATTGGACTGTCAATAAAAGCTTTTTGAAGTGAATTGTCTTTATTTTTTTGAATTTCAAGTCAGTCATCGACGCGATCCACTTCCTGCAATCGGAATATATGAAAAATATCTCCAATAAGTAGAAACTGGTTGGGTTAAATAACTCAATAATGTTAATGTTTAATATTAATAACTTGCGATTAGCTTAATTAGAGTCGCTAAAGTCTTAAACGTGGTAAGGTCTGACTTAGTTTTGTACAGATATTAAAAACATTGTTGACGGTGTTTGCACTAATAATAATCCCCCTGTAATTATATTGTTCCAAAATTGTCGAACCACCCATATTATACCACTTGATATAATACAGATAGGTCAGTTGGAGCCGCGTGTCTCATGTGTCTGATGTATTGTGTCCGAGACACGTAATGATTAATAATACCCAACCATTGCACATTGTCGCCCGGAGACACGACTTTATGTGAAATTAAACAATTTACACGACTACATTGCTTCTGATTTTTCAGACCGGAGCCAAGTCATTATTTTTAAGTCTTTTGAATTCGTGTATCTAAATATTTTGGTTCTAGTAATGGTTAGAAAGAAACATTTGTTAGTTAGAATTAACTTTTTTCTATCGATGCCGTACGGGATATGGCATCAAATTAATGGGTATGGTAGTTACCATCAGTTGTCTGCGCTTTATATATATCTGACCCCGTGTTGCTCATATCTCTCTCAATGCCGGAGAAAAGTATCTTAAGCGATTGCAAGTGACGTAGCTATTTCACCAAGCTGCTTCAGATTGGATTTCGGGTTCGATGAAGTGGTCAGTCGCTGACAGAACGTGTCAAGGGATCTTTAAGGTCTCCGACAAGGATTAACGATTGTTACCAAAATGGGGACGGATTGCTTAACCTGTCTTCCGAAGCACGGAATGATTTTAATTACATACTTAAACTAATGTATATACTAATTAAACATACATATACATACATAAGTATGTAAGTACATATATATTGTAATGTTGGCAACGCTCGAACGAAAATGTCGTCTGCTGAACTCCGATCACATGATCCCGTTTTTGATGAGTTAGATTATTTTTGATTAAGAATCTTAGTAGGTGGTACATACAATTTCACTGAGCGTCCACTGAGCGTTGGCAAACGATGTGTTTGTGTTCCCTGAACAGAAATAATGTCAGGATTGAATAGCCATCCATTTGTTATACTCAAACTCTGCACACACACAACTTTGGCAACGACATTAAAGAATATAGGTAATTAATACTACACAAAGTTTTGTAATTATGAGAAATTGATTTAGGTCTTGTGTATGAGTAAATGAAAACTTTTAATTGCCACACAAAATTTTCGTAGATCGTTGCCATTGCTGGAAGTCATTAATAAGTTTGCATAAACAACTTTTTAAAAAGATTGCCGAGAGTTTTTCCTGTGCCTTTTTCTCTCGATGTATCCCACTTACAGGATGTATAAAGTTGATGGAAACGGTAACAACATACTAGAACTTATTATTATCGCTATTGTTATTGTTACCATAACAAACATCAGGGCCGTTATGGTGTAGGCAGAGAGCACCGAGTGCAACCTATCTCTCTCCTTACAGACCGGACAAGTTTCATCTATATTCATTAGTCTATTTACACGCACGCGTGATTATATTAAAATTGTTGGCGACCCACGTGTTATTAAATACTGACACATGCACTTTATGATAAAACAAAAAACAGTTAGCTAACCTTCAAAACTAGATGTACAATGACCTAAATCCGTTTGATTCCAAAATATAGATTTCACGACTTATCTAAATATTATTGCTAATTGTAAACACACCTGTCGTTACGTGAACCACATACATATAAGAATACACCGGCATACGTGACACGGGCGGCATTCACCACAGAAAAATATTGTTATGGCAACTGGTCTCGCCAGCATTCACCTGTTTATCCCATGTGTAGACAGAAGACAAATAGATTGATTTCTCTAACCGAATCCGCGAAAGCCGAGCTACCTCTGTATACAACAGAACATCTAGTTCAATTCATTAAGGCACATTCGATTAATCGTATGTTCATGTAGCTAAGATTGAAAATCGATTGGAACGCGTGCCATTACGATACGTGTCGTGCACGCAATAATTCAAATGGATCGAGATATGAATTTAATGTGTTGGCAACTTCGCATAACAACTGCCAATCAAAAGCCGTTTTGAATTTGGAAATGCAAAGCTTTTGAAGACACGTGAGTCTCCAGTGTGTCTAGGGGCTACTACAATTTGCAGACGCTGTTTGAGTGTCGGTAGGGCGAATGTCGGTGTGTTTGGTCTGGTTTGCTTTTGTATTAGGGCGTTGTCTATACGAGAATAGAGTTGTATAAATATCTTCTCGCTCTACCTTCAGAATGGAGCAATGGAAAAATTTGAAGTGCATTTTGGGTGATATTTTTATTTCACTTGCAATCATTTAACATGCAATATTTCCTTCAGAAGGAAATAAATACTCGTTTTACCCCGTTATGTATATAATTGTCAACACATTTGACAATATTACTTGTTTAACAACAGGAGTAAAAGGGGAGAAACAGTAGAAAAAAAGGCAGCCGTTGTGTTTGGTCAAAATACAATTGTAAATAGTGTGATAAGGGAGATATATTTTTATAAAAAGGAAATTTATTTGTTTAATGTTTTTTCAATTGTTAATAGCCTTAAATTCTTTAATGCTTCTTACTATCAAGAAAGAATTAAACTATTTTCCTAATCCTCATCATCAGCTAACATTAGTCCATTGCATAATACTTATGTATATAGCCATCTTGCAAGGTGCGCTGCTTAGCCCTGTTTCAGCTCTTCTCATCCTATTTCTTCAAATTAATGTACCGGTCCGATCTGGTAAAGTTGTAATTGACGATTGAGTGTATAATACATTTAAGAAATCAAGATTATCTATTGTTAGTCATCCATCGATAACTCATTAGAACTCTACTCAGAGGATATGGGTTTCCAGTTCTAAGACGCATCTATGAGGCTATAACGCTAAAAGAAACCTTCGCATGAAAACAGACAATCTTTAGAATCAAGACCGTATTAAGTTTGTAAATTTATCTAAGGCTGTAATATCCACCATTCAGATAGCCGAATCTAGTTCAAAAATATAATAATGGAAATAATAAAGAATTAAAACGAAGACAAGGATGATGATGAATCAATAGCATTGAACGCAGGGATTCTATCATCTACAGTCGTAGATATATTATTTCAGCACTAATGCAACGAAAGTGATCGTCAAGGACCGTACGCGAGATAATCTCGACACTGTTACATTGTGAATCGTATCAGTATTCGCCGGTGTAATCGTGGTAATGCTATAAATAGCGCACGGAATCCGAAACACGCGTGACTCTCGCGTACATTATCTTAAATACGTTCGCATGTGACAATGCTGTCGGTGTGAATGCAACTCGGCTCAATTTGTGTGCATTCCGACGCAATATCTACCTCGAAACTATTGCCTCCACGTAAAATGAATTTGGGGCACTCTACGCATCTAAATGTACCTACTCGCATTAAACATGATGTTCTCTTCGTGATTTCATCCGATAACATTTTTCGTTTTAACCAATAGAAAATTTGGTTTTTTATTTGACACTTGTATGAATCTAACGGGTGCAAACCATCTATTTATTGAAAACAGTGTATTAAGTATCCATGTCCCATAATGCTCTGATGATGAAGAAGATAAGTAGATAAATGTTCTATATAAAAGTGGAAATAATAGAACCAAAAGTGTAGATAATAGTACAAAAAGTATAGATAATAGAACAAGTGCACAATACTTCGATGTAAAAACCATTTTAAAATATGTCTGCAGTAACATTATTGGAATAAAAAGGCACTTTCAAATTCAGAATGCGACATGTTAGACAATGTTGGCGTTACACGTCAACTGGTCGTATGTTATTATTATTCTTCTAATTGAAAGTAATTTGAATAATAGCCAAACATTCCACGTAGTTATAAATATTTTCGCGTCATATTCGTACATATATATCTATAGATATATGTAGTATTAAGTAGGATTGAAGTGCTTACAGATAGATCACAGTTACATATTTGGGAACACGTGAAGACTACGTAGAAATACCTCACGTCTTTTGTCTGCGTACCACAAGAATTAAACCGGGTTGTGATGGGCACTGCTATTTGTGACAAAAATAGATGCAACGGTCTAAATTGAAATTTAACTGCAATGGGTAACTACGTGAAAACGCACTTAAAATCTGTTTGCTTTTGCCGTTAAATGCCACTATGTCAGTAACTTGGTTATTTTGGACGCATTTCTACTGTAATTCTGATCTTGCGTTTTGCTTTATGTTAGCTCACTCAAAGAGCTTTTATTTGATACTGAATAAATGTATCTTCATATATATGTATCTTCACGTCAAGGTGATTCGGTTATTAAAGCTGTAATTTTACCTGTCAGTTTGGGAATCATCGTCAGTTTCTTGATGTGCACTATTGAACATAGGCCTCTCCTAATCGTCACCACTTTATCCGGTCCTGGGGCTTCCGAATGCAGCAGCTTCTTGCTGTCTTCTTCAGGTCGTCAGACCACCTGGTAGGAGGGCAACATACGTAACTTTTACCGAGAGAATTTGGGAGTAGCATGGTTTAATTTGAGAGGTTATGAGAAAATAATACTAATTTGATTATTTTATTGAATGAAGTAAATTCTTGAACGATACGATATTTGCTGGATGTCGATATAAAGGAAGCTAATCAAACTGAATCCGCAGTTGTAAAATTATGATTAGTTTTATTCCCCGAAATCCTCAACCAAACAGAAAAATTTAATTGATATTTTGATTTACAATGAGTTAAACAGGATTTGTGGAACAAATACGATGGACGGAGCCTAGTGAGGAAGGGGAATAATGTATTGCACACCTGTGGAGATCCCATAATCTATACAAATAAATAAAATTGGAGTGTCTGTTTGTAATATTAAAATAACCGTTTTTTAATAAATGCCTATGTTCATATATACGGTTGTATGAGCGACTCATTTGTTATTCCACTGTTGGAATATGGGTCTCCTCTCATATTGAGAGAGTTAAGGCCATAGTCTGCCACGCTGGCCAAGTGCGGGTT
>DWME01000202.1:0-40131 GCA_018244795.1 Parelbella ahira ahira | reverse complement strand
GTATATTTTTTGGCTCGAGATACTAACGAAAAAACTGAATGGAAAAACATATCGTACATAATAGTAAATGCATTGGAATGGACATTGTGAAATTATGTGCGCGCTGTATCTGTAACATTTTTGTGCGCATCTTTGGACGCTGAAATCTTTTTGTTCGAGTTCTTTGGTTTTTTTCTCTTAGTTTTTCGTTTATTATTGTCATCTTCGAACAAATAATTTTCAACGTCTCGATGTATTTCGAATAGCCCGTCAATTGCTTCGAGACAATACATGAGTAAACTGTACGTGACACTATAATATTTAGGAGGATTTTTAGGTTTCAACGAGTGTTTTATAACATCTCTTGTATATTTTTTGGCTCGAGATACTAACGAAAAAACTGAATGGAAAAACATATCGTACATGTCCATCCCCCTAGGCAAAGTTAGTGTTTCAATTTGATGATTGTCTTTCGTTTCAGATATTTCGTTATCTATTTTAGTATTTTCAACGGAATGTACACTTCTTTTGGTTCTTTTGCGCCTAATACTATTAAAATCACTATTAATTGCAGTTTCATTACTAATATCTAAAATTGGATGGACCGCGACAATTGGTTTCCACTCAGTAGTGACCTTTTGCAAGGTATTAATGTTATCAACAACAGGGACATTTTCATTTGTTGATGTTCTCCTATACGGCGTTAGCCTACTATTGTTTGGTTTAACTATGTAACTTGGATTAACGAAATATTTTACACGTGGGTAGTAAAAAGTTTGAGGATAGTTATATTTATATTTTTTAGTTTTAACGTAATCGTGTAAATCTTTGTTTTGCTTCAGTCTATTCATATCTACTTTTAATTCCGTATATTTCTTCGGTCGATGTCGATATCCTTTTCGAAACATTTTCCTCTGTGCTATGTGACGTGGCTGGGGAACTAATATTTCTCTTGGTTTTTTTATTCCTTCTTCAGTTGAGACACTCGGTTCTGCCTTAGCGGTCGATACGTCTGAATTGAGTCCTCTGAAAGTAGCTGGCATGGCGTCGTAGAAGACGGTTGCAATTGGATCGATAACGCTCCTTATTTTTTCAAACACCGGTTCGAGAAATCTTAGGAGTTTGGACTTACCATCCCATCTTTCTGCCGCTCTGGTTGTATTAACGAGAACCGTTGGCGCCTGTTGCGACTGCTGAGCACTAGCGTCACTTTGCTGGAGCAATTCGTGTGTATGAGAGCTGGCTGCCAATGCTGTAGGGCTATACATCTCTGCTGATGCGAACTGCGGGCTCACTCCACTTACGGAGTATGCGTGCGACGTGGCGCTCGGAAAATCGATCGGATATTGCGAGTAAAGATACGGATGGTTTTGCAATCCCACACTGGAATGCAAACAACATATTTTTATTACTTTGATTACATTCGTACCGTTTCGTCAGTCTGTCTTGTTTATTTTCGCGTCCGTATATATTGGTCTTCCACTTTAGTCTACAGTCATAGTACAAACTATTTCATAAAACTTATCGCTTCCAAAACATCACTCCGCTCGATATCCTCATTGTTTAAAAGTCTAATGTCTGTCTGGTCGGTCTTTTTCATATGGTATCCGTAAGGTCATATCATAGTCAACTTTTTATCACGCAGACCTTAAGCATCTTGTTATATTAAATAATAAGAGTTACTACCTTACAGACGATCTCCACTTAATTGTTTAAAGTGAATGTACAATCTCAGTACTGAATAAAAAATCAACTTAAGTGCAACCTATTTGCTTAATCTGAAAACTACCTACAAGTACGAACAATCTATGTGTTAATTTTTATGTATCTATGATAAGAATTATTTTCATACCTCCCAATAAGTCCAGAAATAACAAACATCGACTATTTAAGCTTAATAACCAACGTAAAACAATTTTGTACTTGCATTGCAAATAAAGTTTCTAAATTATTCTATGCATATAAAACAAAGGAGAATAACATCTTGTTGTTCCAAAGTAGTAAGACAACGTCGCTAACAATTATTAAACTTGTAGTACAGTGGAAGGTGACTTCTAGGGACATTAAATACCAACGTTAAATAAATGACACTATTTTCGTCAACGGACTTATATAATCAAATTAAATCCGTATTAAGTAGCAATAAAATCCGAGCTGTACTTTTAAACTTTAAACTCGTTCATCAAAATAATATACGAGTAGTCGGCCAATGAACTTATAAAACTAATTCAAATCCATCCCAAGTGCCAATAAACTCGAACCTGATATCTTAAAACTTTAATTAAAAAATCACTATACAAAAATTACGATATTTTCAAAATTAAGTTTAACTGACTGCCTCGTTGGTCGAGCGGTTGCAAGTGCGACTGCCGGTCGGGAGGTCCTGCGTTCAAACCCCGTTTTGGATGCTATTGGATTTTTCTAAATTAGAATTTCTAATAGTAACTCGGAGTCTGGAATTGTGCCCGGTGTATGGCAATAGGTTCACCACCTATTCCCTGGGACTTAAACGTAACTGGTGAAACGTAGGAGTATACTAGACTCCTCTTACTACCCCTAGGGGCGTTACAGGCGTGATATTACCAAATGTATAATTTTTAAACCGAATTTTCACACGTGAAAAGAACAAGAAATAAGCAGACAACACTCACGAATTGTTGCTACCATCTAAAGACAAATGCAACGGTCCTCGAAAATTAATTTAATTTAATGACCAGTTGTTTCAGTTTATATAATATTTTAACAGTAAGTTTTCATTCCTTTTCCTGAACGAATATCAAACCGCAAATCATATAATATCATATTTACCTCAGTGCCGTCTACTGTTAGAATTTGTTTTGCTTATGTTTTTAAATACTTTGCCTGTACAATTGTAGTGTTAACACAACAGTGTAAACGGGTTCTATATAATTTTCCAAACCCTCTAGAATTTTCCGTTCAACTGTACAGTCGAATAGATAAGTGAAACCACGTACATTATTTATGTCAGTTTCATGCGTGACAGCGAAGTGGTACAGTCGTGCGTGGTTAACATTCTTCTTAAGAATCAGTAGGAACGTTGTTTTTGCTCGGAATTAGATTTCTATTACGGTTCCAACTCTTTTTGCGAGTCAATTATTTTTACGCTCCAATAAGCTATTAATATAATAATTTCATACTTTCCTTTTTTTATATTAGCCTTTACTTAATTATAGATAATAATAATATTGCAATATTGTGCTTTCGCGTGTATTTGTAAGTAGTTGAAGAGTGTTACTAGTCCTAGTCCATCTACGTTAAATGCAGATAGTGTTACATTGTCAGTCAAAAGTCAGTTTTTTCACGTACATCATAAAAAATATATTACTTACAGTACACATACCAAAAAAATAATAATTCATGTATTACTATATAAAGGTTAATGTAATTGTACAACAAACAATAGGCAGAAGCGCCACACGGAACGATAAATAATTTAAATACTTATATTATATGTATATACTCGTATTTCTTTGATTTGCAAGTTTGATAAAGATATTCGATTAATAATAATAGAATAAGGGCTTTAAATATGTAAGGTATAACAAATAGAGTTCAGTAATTGAAATGTATAAATATGTATAGCTTCGAGCTTTAATTAAAACCTATGTACATGATGCAAGGGCAGTCATAAAAATAGAAATACGAGTAGATGAAAAGATTGCATATTTACATAGATAATTGTCACGTTATCGAACTTACCCGTTGCCATAGCTTTCGTAAAACTTCTTCATTGCCATGTAAACGGTGATGCCGAGTGCCACTTTACTGGCGAAGAATGCCTTCAATGTCAACACCGTCACCGCCGCGAGAGCGAAGATGGCTGCCCCGGCCGATTTCATACCAAATAGCATTGGGAAAACCGCTTGAAGAACCTTCCTTTTATTCCTCCTTTCTGGAAAGACGGAAACAAATATTCTATAATTAAACATTAAATCACAGTGAAGAATATTTATCAGACAAAAGTATTAATAATTCTGTTTTGTGTCGCACAGCACTGCCATACCGATATACATATGTGTGTATCCCTTTTTAAAGTTATAACACCTTTACGTAATAAGTCTACGGAACTGTATTACAAAAAAAAAATAATAATCGACCCATTTGTCATTCCACTGTTGGCATATGGGTCTCCTCTCATATTGAGAGGGTTACGGAATTGTATTATACCAAAAATATAATCATACTGACTCTACCTTGAATAGTGTTAATTATTGCCATATAATATCCATATATAAAATTTGCTTTAAATTAAGAATGAAAACAATTAAAATAGTAATTAACTTATAAATCATAATAGTCATTATAATTTATAACAACTCCAAATACGATATTTCAAAATATTTCTCCAACTACACTAAAAAATTGTTAATAATATGAAAAATAATTCTATATCCCATATGCCTATGCAACCTTTAATACCGGCTCGACCCGATCTCAAAAATTAGTGTTTTATGAGATTTCAATTATAAAATCGTTTTACTTCTTGCATTTCTGTTTTCCACCATTAAGTTTTTTTGCACATTTTATTCACCTCAACCCACAAATAAAGATGTGACAAGGAGCGACGTACCGCCTTTTGTCTTTCCCGCCATTTCGTACAGTCCAAAATGGCGTCCGGTTTCTTTCATTACACAATAAATCAATCAATACAATTGCTCATTATATATTTTCACTACCCCCTTTCAAATTAAAAATATAAACATTTCCGAAAAAAATTCGGAATTTCCAAAAGAAACTTTACATCTATGTATGTACGGATATTTTAAAGGGATTACGATTATTAATAATTATGTAGGTATGTATATTAATATATCTGATTGCCTCGTTGATTGAGTTTTTGCAACAGCGATAGCTAATTGAGAAGTCCAGTTAGGAAGTTCATGGATTTTTCTGACTTAAAATTATTACTAGTATCTCGAAGTCTAGATTTGTGCCCGGTCTATGGCAATAGGATAACAGCCTACTCCATGGTAGAAGGTACAGCATCACAGATGAATCACAAGCTACCTAAAAATTATTTAATTTTAGTAATGAAGCTTTCAGAGCATTATATAAATAAATATTAATCCACTAATAATAGCCTATACCTATATCGTTCCAGCAATGGAAAACTTTTGGATTTTCTCTCAGAATGAGAAATGTTAACGCCATAGTCTATTGCGTCAGCCAAGTGCTGTTTTGCAGAATCCACACGCTTTGGGGAACAATGTGAAGAGCGTCAAGGTCTGCAAATTTTGTCACGATGTTTTCGTCCATTGTTACAGTGTGTAACATTTAATTTGAAAATTAACCCCTTAACGCCTGACATGTTTGTAAAGCAAATATCCATTGACTTCTTTTTAATGTTTACTGTTTCGTTACAGCAATGTATATATTAATACATCTTGTGTTTCGTTGCTAATATACTCGTATGTAGGTATAAATGTGAAGTTCATATACGTCACAACACTACCTTGACTAGCTCGTTTGGTATTTGTTAGTGCGCCTAATTACAAATTGGTAGTTGTATTTTTAATTTATTGTTGCGCGTGCATGCCTGTATCCGCGGTACCCGCGGCAAAGAGAAACAGAGGCATATAAACCTTACTTGCAGCCTTATAAAATTTTGCGAATTTTTTACATGCTGACTAGGGCGATTGAACTTAAGCATCTATTGGTATATGTTAGTAATCCTGCAGAATTGCTTAAGAACAATGACGTAATCACATAAAAATCACGATAAAATCGGAAGAGTTAGAAATATTATCAATATTCATTCAAACACTAAATAATTTAGGTCAACTTTGAGTACCACTGAGCGTGAAACTTCCCTTAGTATGTATTACCTTCACAAGCAACTTCCCTTTGATATATGTATAACACCGAACTCCACACACCAATGAAAATGAATCGGAAAACAAGTTTTAGTAGAACGAAAACATCAAGAGATACAATAAATTTTTATGATTCAACGTTTGATCAATTTATGAGGTGGTAAAACAATTGTTTGCCACATATAAAGATTTACGTTCCGATTGTTGACATGTTAATTTTGTTGCCGTTGGAATTACCGGTGGTTGTAAATTTTCATTTACTCTGATATTGCCTACGCGTTGTAAAGATATTTTAGTGTTCCAAATACAACACGAAACTACAAGAAGTTCGTTTCGTGTCTTCGTTTCGATATACTATTTATAAATGTTGCTCCAAAAGCAGTGATTTCCCTCGCAATCTGTCACATTTAGACGGGATTAAGCTAGAAAATCGTGCTATAGGTTAGGGTAGGTTATAAACTCCCTGTACAGTATATACATATATATAATAAGAAAGTCGGTTCATCGCAAGAAACCAAGTAAATGAATTTATTAGCTGAAGATTTTATTATATTATTTATATACACAAATTACACACATATTCAATTATTTCTCCTTCTTTTTTGTTCCCATCGTAACTATCCATTTCAGTGAACCGTTGATTCATTGGCTAGTGAACTTGACTGCTGAAGCGAGGATTGTAGAATCGATTTCTACCCACGTTCCAGGGACTCCTTTCAATGATGATAGATACATATATCATTGGGTCTAAGTATATAATTTGAGAATAAAGTTGTTTCATTGCGTACTAGACCTTGAAAGAGTAGATTTTTCATAATTTTATACGTGTTTTAAAGTTAATAACATAATAAAATTAATTGATATTTGTACACGATTGGCAAAATAAGTGCACTATTAAGATTATACGAAAGCAGCTATAATACCTTGAATTCCCATAAATGACAAATAAATATCTAAATTTTTTAAAGTATTTAATGTTGGGGTCCAACTACACATCCCTGCATAACATCCCTAGCACCTAGAACAGCTAAGTTGCACGACACTTAGGAACGTAGTCTACTGAACATGATCTAAACATACTTGCATTTTATTGTACTATATACCCAATTATTCAAGCTTCGCTTGTTTCTCGAGAAAATCTTTCACCAGCGAGAGCGAAAACACGCAATCCACGGGCGGACATGGAAAAATACGATCCGCGATACCATTCGTGACAATGTCTTGAACATGCAGGAGTTAATTGGAAGAATTTACATATTGTACCATTGTAAAACGTATACTGTACATTTCGGATCGGAACAAAAAAAAACAATAAATATGATATCTTAGGGTATTGAGTTAATGAAAAGTCAGATAACACTGTTTACTTGGAGTTGACATTATTATTAAGGCGATTGCGTACACATATTTAATTGATTAGTTTCATAAGAAAAGAATTGAATAAAACAAATTGGAGGGTATACTAACTTTTCTACATTTAGCGCGTGTTTTTGCACGCCACCGCAGACGTGCCATTACCGCGATCAAAGGAACTGAATCGTAGTATTAGCATATTGTTCCATTTATCATGAATAACCGTTATACATAAAAGATAATCTTTTTATTATAAAAGTACTTTTACTAGAAACTCTTTTAGATGTATTTGAATGGTATAAAATAAAAAGATCAGTAGAATTTCTTTTCATTCCTTTAAATACGATTGGGATCTTAATACGTAAATTCCCTGAGGCTTAGTTCTCCCCTAATAGTATTCGTAGCCGAAAATACATAGCTTTTTCCTAAATAATTTACATCTATTAATTAGGAAATATGCTTAAAAAAATTTGGGATAATAAGATCGAAGACAAATTACATGTATATGTTATCAAATTAGAAAATTAACAATCCTTATTAGAGCTTATATACATTATTATAAATTATACGTCACTCTTGAACAAGACTGTCCTGAATGAAAGGGTTAAGGCCATAGTATGCCACGCTGGCCAAGTGGAGGTTGGCATACGACACAACTTAGAGAACATTTTTTTATGATAGGGCGTGCAAGTTTCCACGGTAGTTTTTCCATCTTTATATTTAACTTTAAATAGCAAATTTGTAAAGAGGTGCGCGCTAGGATTTGAACCCACTAGACTGTCAATTTATTTTAGTTTAACTAAGTATTTTAATATTTCGATCATAGCACTTTACATTAATACTAAATCAAAGAAAAGTTCTTCCGACGTTGGAAATTATTAACAATGTTCTTTCCGTACTTGATATTAATTTCGTAAATAATGTTCCTTTTATACACTTCACTATTAAAATGAGCTAATGTTTTACATATTTCTGCCACAAATTGGATTTCTGGAGAAAGTTGTTTTTCCATCTTTTCATCGTCGCCATTTCGGCCGTAAGCCTAATATAATCCATTCTAGAACTTGAAGATTTTAAAAAATGTATTTTTTGTTACAAACTTCATCGCGGTCCTTTCAAAAGTTAGGAAATTTATTCATATGCTATTATTGTGTATTTACATAGATTACATTTACATTTAAACTAACTTTTCGTAGTTTTAATAACGACAGTGGAAAATAATAGCGAACTTATTAATAAGCTAGCGAATTCCTGCGTCCTGGTCTGGATTTTTTATTATATTAAGAATTTGTTTTATTTAAATAGAATAAAGACATAAAATATTAAATGCAAAAATATGATTTGCTAATCTGCAAAAATAGCTAATAATTGTAGTTTCTTGATACTTTAATTGTCTAAGAAGTAAAACAAAAAAAAAATGGTAGAAAACTATCCATTAGTTTTTATGTGACGCACGCAAATAGACCCCTATAATTGATTTGATATAGAAAGACAGCTCCGGAATGAATAAAAGTTCCTATTAATCGATTAAAGTAAAAATAGCTAAGACTTATTTTATGTACCAATAGGTGTCCTATATCACTAGTTTCAATATTCAACGTAATTTGCCTATGATCTGAAATATCACTCCACCAAAACCTTACAAAGTTACACTTCATCCATTTAGGAGAATAGATTGTCATAAACAGGTTGCCTAACGAGCTTTGGTAGCGACATAAAAATGAGACATTATAATTATGTTAGGGGTACTATTTCTTCACGCACGGCTTCGTATTCCCCAATGAAACAACTTGTGACGTCAGTTTATTCAACCTTGTCGCGTCCATGGTTAAATTTGTTTAACATAAATTTATTAACGTTTACGTGACAGACATTTTTAAATAAAGATTTTCAGGAATCCAATGTAAGCTGACCCTCCATTCGATGGCTATGAAATGGCGGGCAGGATAAAATAAAATGGAAATTAGTGCGTCTTAAACTCTCTTCGTAGTAAACTTTTGGAATTATTTGTTTTTTGTAATTCTAATACCAGTAAGATAAAATCCAGGAATTTTCTCCGCCCGAGCACGTCAAAACTTGCTCGCAAAGTCAAACTTGTATTCTGAACTAGATACTAGATTTGCGTCTAATGAACATGGGACTAGTGGAATAAAGAATAGTAGATATTTTATCAAAAATAATGAAATTGTACAGCCATCAATAAACCGTTGTAACAAGGGCCCTTTTTATATTTTGCTCTCAACGTACTTTGCAGTTTTTGTTATTTATGTACATACGTTAATTATACTATTCATTACATACAGATATCATTTTGTTTCATGGACCGCATAAGCCGCGGGTAGACAAAAATTAATCAATTATTACCATTCCATCGCAGGGTCTGCGTGTGTGAGAGAGAAGACAATTAAAAAAGCAATAAAAACATTTAAAAACTTAACGATAAAACTTTACTCACTTAGACCCACTTTTGGTCCTTTCTTATCCTCTGCCACAACTTCTTCTTCGACTTTGCTGTTCGATTTCTTCGGAAGTTTCTCCGAAACATCTGTAAGTTACGAGAGAAAAACAATTACTTCGCAATCAAAATAAATGGTAAGTGTTAAATTTTAGTACCTAACCAATAAAATAAAGTCTCTGAGTCGGCTGGAGCTTATGAAATAGGACTTAATTCAAAGGTCTAAAAGCATAGATTCGAAACTAATCGGGCTATACTGAAAAATATGACCCAATGAAGTCTGCTATTCAAAAAAAATATAAATAGGTACTAGCTAGGCAAGCATACTACACCATAGGCCACATCAGGCTAGGCTGTGGTCCAGTGCTGGCCTATACTAAATAAAAAAAAACATTATTTAAAAACTTTCTAGAATCTCTAGTAGTGACTCGGAGTTTGAATCTATGCCCGGTTTATATCAATAGACTCACCACCTATTCCATGGGACTTAAGCGTAACTTGTGAAACGTGATGTTCTACACTCCTCTGCCTCCTCTACCTCTTCGGGCATTACAGGCGTGATGGTACTTTTAGAAACTTTATTTTTATTTGTGTGGTAGGTAATTAGTTTCGTTCAACATTAACCACCAACGTCCTCCGCACGCAGCTGTTACCCAACAGTTTGGGAGTTTGAAATTTCGGACAGGGTGTGCTAACTTTATCGGGACCAGCAACAGATCTCACGTCACGAGTTTACTTCTGTTTTAGATAAGTAATAGACGTTCAATTAACAAAGGGTGAATCGTTTTGCCCTTGACGAGTTCCATGCTACGTTGTTAATGAACAAAAAGTCAAAAATATTTTATTCCTGCCCCGCTACGTATTTGTTAGGTACAAAAACCAAGAAAATAAAAGAATCCTTATAACTATACATACACACATAGTATTGTTTAACCGCCAAAACTAGAATTATAAAGAAATGGTAATCGGCTCATAAGCATATGGATATATATTGTGTCTAAGTGGTTATATGATTTTGTAGAAAATTTGGAACCTAGATACAGAACAAATCTTGCCTATCACATAAATACTTATTTTAAATAGGAATAGAAATCATGATTCACAATTCACCAGTCAATAACTGACCACTAGAAATACGAACCATTAACTGATTACATCAGATCAAAACATTATCTGTATTCTTGGAACATAAAAGAGTAATATGAAAATCGAATTACTTTATAAAGTGGAATGAGACGACCGGCTGTATTACTTACGTAAAAGTATTCATCTCATTAGGGATAGTGGCACTGATAGGACTTCAGTTATACTCAAGTTTTTTTATAATGATGACTGAAACTGAGCATTTTATTTCTTATTTGTAGCCGAGCAAGATTGCTGTTTCGATTCCTACCGAGGAAAAATGCTTATGTAAGGAGCAGAAGGCTTTGTTCTGTATTTGTTCTGCATTTACTTATGTAAGTACGTTTTTAAAATTGTATGCGTGTGGTTTTATTGGCGCATCTAAATCATACGAGTAAAAAGAGAACCTCCGATTCATAGACTCGGACATATTCGTAGTTCTAGTTATTACGTCACAATTATCAATACTAATAAAAACAACATTTAAATGATGTTGTTGGTTGCAATAGGACTTCAAAAACTTGCATGGAATTTTCTGGAATATATTCAAGATGTTATTTAGACAACGGTAGAAAATTTCTAGGCGGACCGGGGCACATGTACTTTAGTTAATATACAATAAATGAGGCGCCAATGTAATTTTCTGTCATCTTGACAGCGACAAGAATACATAAGAAGATTGTGAGTACAGAAATGTAATCAGAAACAAGCCCTACAGCAGTAACACCGTTACATTAACGCGTCGTGACTGAAGAAATCCAGGGATATCAAATTTCAATTACATCCATTTTTTCCTACGGAATATCAGTTGGGCTCAGTAATTGGGAATAAATACACAAGGAGAAACACCGCAGTGATTTAAGAGGCAAGAACTCCTCATATTCATATTCGTCATGGTGAGAATATGAAGAACGATATGAAGAATTTCTTCATATAAAACTAGAGACAATTTTTCCACCTTCCTGTACTAAGTACTTGGACTTTAAACTTATTGTTCACATCATATTATTATTCAGCCGCGGTTCCGAAACAAATCAGAGTTCACAAATCCGGATATAATCGCAATAACAGGAAAAAGAAACAAATTGGAAATACGATAGCTATTTTGAAAGTTAGGCCGGACATTGAAATATTTCGTTACGTATTATTACCTTCTTCTCAATTCGTCAAATATCCATTGACATAAATTAAATTTTCTCTAAAATATTAATACACATTGATGATCAATTATTCATCTTGCTGATGACTTTAGACATGTAAATTTTATTTCACTAAAGTGCTTTATGAAATCATGTTTCTTTAACACCGTTTCTGTTAAACCGTCCGGTACTGGCACGATATTTTCTTTGTGCTTAAACCAGGTACATATAACATTTCCATAAAAACAAATAAATAAATAAGTAAACCAGTAAATTCATAAAATAATCCTCAAGTTTTAGTTTAATGGGCTTTTTGTCATAGACCTAACAACATATCAGAAGTGTTACACATAACGCTCGTTAAAATAATAGTGTCAATATCTTTAAGGTCCTATATTATTTGACTGCCTCGTTGGTGTAGTGATTGCAAGTGCAACTGCCGATCCTAAAATCCTGGGTTCATATCCAGGTTCGGGTATTATTGAATTTTTATAATTTATAATTTCTTGTAATGACTCGGAATCTGGATCTGTGCCCGGTATGAGGCAATAGGCTTACCACCTACTCCATGGGACGTAAACGTTACTAGTAAAACGTGGGATTTGTATTACAATCCTCTGCCTACCTTCGACGATTATAGGCCTGTGTTTTGTTTACCTACATAATTTTCATGTACATATACATGCGTTACAAATTTTAATTTAAGTAATATACACAGCACGTAACAATATGATAATACAACATAATTGTTACATGACCGTGCCGATTCTGTGTCAGTGTCGAGAGACGCGCTCAAATAATAGGTACAAATTTTATTTATTATTTTAAAAAATGTTGAACGTCGTGTCCACTGATTTAATGGTCTATGGCTGTAATAAATAAAATTATTTTGAAAGTACTGGCAACTCGACACTAACAAAGTGTTAAAATCATTCAATATAAATGGAGCAGGTATTCGCCTGAGAGATGAAAGAAAAATTCAATTACAAAATGAATAAATAATGTAGCAGAATTTATTTTTAAAGTTACATGACTATTTTTATTAATACTACCGGTAATTTACGCTGTCTGTTTGATAAAATTCAGTATGAAAATTGTAGAACTGTAAAATGTAAAATTGTAAATGTATTGTAAAATTGTACATACGTTTCGTCACGTATAGGTGAGATTGCTAGGTCCATTACCATCGTAAGGATATAGAATTGTTGTAATAACAATTTGTGTTTTGGTCCGGGGTGGGAGTCGGACCCCTTGTATCCTAGAAGCGACAATTCCAGTCTTTAGGGCAACGCCTTTGTGATCGACTTCAAATAGAAAAAATATTACTAATATTTGGCATTGGTCGAGTGGTTGCAAGCGTAACTGCCGAGCGCCTATTTGTTTAATAAATTCAACCCTGGGGCTAATTAAAAAGGATATTACATTGGTTTGTTTAAAAATTTTTGTACATATAAGAAATGTTTGTCTTTAAACATTCGAACTATTAACACAGTATTTAATTTAATCTTTCCTTTGTAAGCAAATGTGTTAGTATCAACAAAATGAGGTCATAACGTTTAAAAAGTTAAAATATCGTTGTCTATATTGTTTGGGATTGTACAGACTAGGACCTCATAAAATTATTTCGGTCGACACACGAGCACAAAATGATACAATTACATATTATATTCGTATGGCAGGTTCTGAAGGTTTTTGTAATAAAAATTATGCTTAATGCTAATTCGACATAAAAATAATGAACTAGAACGACCGCTCTGTGTTATCGACACATGCGTCAACTATAAAAGCTTAACCAATGAATACAGGAATCGAATTCTTTATGGAACATAACGCTCCTTGTATGTCGACCTATATATATGCGCCATTAGGTAATCAGATGGAATTCGCAGATAATCTTTTTATCCCCAAAAGACGAAGTTACGAACAAGACCATTATTTTGTAACGACTTCGAAATTAAGTTTTGCGAACGGAAAATGTCTCGGGACTGTTTCGTGATTTTTACCTATATAATTTGCGTTTTATGTAAGGGCATTATAGCTAAAAGAAGAAATGTAGGGCTTCAACCAATCACATCACATAGATTCACTGGCGAGAGCGCTGACGCTACGCCTGTTTTTCAACATAGGCCTTTACAATTAGTCCTTTAGTACTATTTAACGCTTCTATTCCCGGAAATGTTAGGCGAAGGGAACAATGTAATACATTCCCATGTCTCACTAGATACATTTTACTTTCCATCAGAAAACAGAGGGTGAGCTTATTGCTATATATCCAGCATTAATCCAAATTCTTTGATTCTTCTTTCTTAAAAATCTTCAATATTACTTTGTCCGACTGAAGGATCAATCCAAGGACTCTTGATCAAAGACGCTTTCAATACATGAGATTCCAGGCTTCCATTTAAGGGTTCACTTGTATTTCTTTTGAATACGTGTAACCAACATAAATATAGCATGTCATTAACACATTTTCTTTTAAATTATTTTTTTAAGGGATGTAGAAGCAAATTGTAGATTATAAAAAGAAGTTTCAAATATTTAATCTCATAAAATACACACAGAATTTATGAAAATGCTTTTAATTCTTTTCCATTTTAGAACGTGGACGAAGTTTCTTATATAATTTTTTGTGTTTTTTATTTTACTATAATCTATTCAAACAATACCCTTAATGGCGTTGAGAATTTACAGTGTACTGAATACATTAGAGATGTTCAGAGGTCGACTCGCTTTATTACACCCACGTAATATTACCAAAAACTTAGTCTACAATCATACGGTCCTATACAAGTATACGGTCATGAACTAGCCAAGTTTATAGTGTTGAGTTTATCAATATGGTAATATGTATATAAAACTGTCTAGGTAGCTCAAAATGCTCGTAAATTTTACGACGCCATAATTTTTACTATCTGTTTTACGTTCCAACTGCATATCTTCTGCCTCGTGGCTTCTAATCTCGATGATGAAAGGGTTGATTCGATGGCATATTTTTGCGCAATGTTCCTTACACTTTCCTTACAGGTGTCTTTCTGTTGGGGTTCGGAATTTCTTTACTCTAATAGAAATATTTAAGACTCAAATTGTTCACTTTTTTCCGACGATCTCAATATCCACCTTGTTTTATGTTTAATATAAAAAAATACTTTTCGAGTCATAGATGAAACAGTAGTTACATCATTCAAAACGACTTATCTATTACTTTATCTTCGGTATACCTCTCACACGGCATTTCTTCTTGTTTGACGCTATATTTCCAAATTGTTTTCATGTTTCTATTAGAAACAATCTGGAAATACCCACATGTTTTATAAGTTATTTGGCTCCGGAAGTAACACACGAAGCAAATACGTATTATAGTTGCAAATTACACTTTCGGATCACGGCAAATAGTTATAAGTAATTTACATAAACAATTACGCTATCAGGTATAATATAATTTCATAATAAGCTTACATTTAATAGGCGCGTTAGATTTTAGCCGTCACAACATCTAATTTTTCTGGACTACTTGTTCCATTCGCGTGTGGAACACAATACGTGTAGTATACAAAGGTAACGGTAGAAACTGACTGTCTGAATAATTCATGCATTATCTCATTAAGGAACGAGATTAATGAATCTCATTCCGAACGTATGTATAGAATTGAATAAACGGATATTTATTCAATTCACGACATTTGTTCGGACGCGAGATATTTACATACACTTAATTGCTGTTTCGTTCGTTTGATTCATTATTTTCCTTATATGTACCTAACACTGTAAGTAAACTCCTGAAGCTAAAGCATAATACACAATTCGCTACCTTTTTTTTACAACATTAGAACTTATAACATTCTTAAATTGTCCTTATTACCAATTGAAGCACATTATGGAAACATTTATGAGCATTATAATTATATTAACTGAAACCATTGACTGTGCACGGAATTTTCCCTAATTGACGGTGAGACGAATAAGAAACATTCAGAGAGCTCAATGATTTCAATGTTATCTTACGACACTGGGTCTGGAGTACAAATCTTGGTACACACCTCTGGCTTTACCATGTGGACGTTTTAAAGATAAAATATCGCTTTCTATAAGGGTCAGGAAAACATCGCGAGGAAACCTACATACTCTAGAGTTCTACGTAATGTTTGTTAGGCCGTGTAAGGTTTGCTAACCTCCAGTTGGCTAGCATATTAGTATACAGTCTTAAAACTTTTTCCATTATCAAAGAAGATCCAGGTCCAGTCCATGGAACAATAATAGGTTCGATGGTAATGATGATGTGTGCTTCTTTTGTGTCATTATGTTTACAGTAATAAAATTTTACGTAAATAAATTCAGTTCAGTTACGTCATTACTGTAGATAGATGAGATAGGGAATAGAACATTTCATCTCGAATAGAATCTTGAAAACCTTAAGTGAGATAGTTAAAGCTGTAGGCATCAAAAGGTCTTCAAGAGGATTTTATAAGTAAATTCTAAATCCTCCTTAGATCTAAAGTAAGGCAAATAGGCTTTTTTACGAGCCATGTCTGCATATTTGCAGAAAATGTATTTTTAATTTCCAGCAACAAAGTAATAATAAGTATTATATCATCACAATAGGTCATTTACGGAATAAGCAGAGATTATGTAGGCCGAAATATTTTTGTTTAGATAGATAATAATAAAAAAACCGTCGTATTTACCATTTACACTAGCTCACAATTAATTGTAGCTGAAGCTCCAAGCAACATTAAGCACGATAGAACGTGACATGACTGAACGTGACATACTGAAGAATGTTCTGGAACGTTTTTGTTTTTCATTGTTCACTAAGCAGATGGTCACGGCAGGCATCGATGAAGAACAGTCGTGTAACATTATCGGAGGGACCTCTGAGAAAAGTGATAAATGAAATTTCAATTTGTACTGAAACAAGCTGATAAAGTATGTTGTTGGGGAATTATAGAGGACGCGAATGAACTTGTTTACAGGCGGATTTTACATATTGACGCTCAATATGTAGGTGCCTATACAAGTTGCTTGACGTACTCATTAGATGCTTACTTCTGTCACTGAAAACTGTGCACGCGTTCGTGTCTCGATTAAAAGGTCCTATGAATATAAGATCTCTGTAAACAAATAAATGACTGATTTCAAATGTTGAAATTTTTTCATTGTAACCTGTCACATTACACTTCAAACATAATATTTTCCTAGATTGTGTTAAAACCTCCCAGTCTGAAAGGGGACCTTTGTTGAACAATGAAACGAGACATTGCTAGATGGTGATAAAGCTAAAACTGTTTATCTTTTGAAAGTGGGTCAGGACAATTCTGTACGACCTAAAACAAACTTGTAATTCTAAGCTCGCAATGTTATACACGTAGCTGGATTAAAGTAAATCATAAATAAATTAACCTTAACAGAATCAAAATGTTTCGACACAGACATAAATTCGCGTGATAACAACTTTCTATGCAGTTCCTCACGCACCGTGTATAAATTGCACCGGAATTCCTCAAAACGAAAGTCGTCATTGCGATCGGAGCAAATATTACTGAATGTATACATTTTAAGCGTGAATCAATTTTATTTGCATATTCATGTTTGAAAATATGCAATAACATAAATAAGTACCATTGTTAGGATATGTACGTACCTATATCTTCAAATGATCATCTTATTCCAATGATGGTAAAGTCTATTTTGCGATAGTAGATGGCATAAATATATATAACATATATTAGATTATATAACGTAAATTATATATAACATATAAAATATACGCTTACAAATGGTCTCATTTTTCCATCCAGTCACAGAACAAATTCTCGTGCTCATCACACAAATATTTGTCATGGATATAAACTGAATTTTGACGCCCCGAGAAATGGTGGTGACCACGGAATTAAAGAGCTAATCAATTGAATGCAATATCTTGATCTTTCTATTTTCCTTACTGATCATAAGCAGACAACGTAATTCAAATGCTAGTCAATTGTGTATAATATAACCTTAGCATTATTATTCCATTTTGCTTCATGGTAACCTCTTTAACTCTGCTAACATTTAACGGGTACATATCTGACATTACGAGCTTTTACCAAAATGTTATAAATAAATAACGCAGTAAAGAATTTGCCGAAGTGTCACACTTTATTAGAGGGTTTAGGAGAGGCTTTAAATCTTGTGATAGACAGGTAGTGGCTACCACGGCTCCCGGAAGCAATTTTACTTTTTTGCTGACGCCTCTCGGGGGATCGAAGCGATTCATTGGAAAATACAATGTGTCTAAACTTCTTAAACTAGATTTTAAGCAATAAATAATATGTAAATATTGCAAAAACTTGTATAACTGATAAATAATTTGATATTTTGACAACGCTACATAAAAATATATAGTATGTGGTAAAATATGTTTCTTTTTATATATAACATAACATTATATCCGAGACAAAACAAAATTAAAGGCGTTGAGAATTAATTTTTCTTCGTTATTAAAAATTTTGGTACGGTATCACAGGCCACTTAGTCTTAAGCCTTGGTTAAGACAATCGCAAAATAGAGAACTATTAATACAGATAAAATAAACATCAATTGTAGTTACAACTAATAATATTGCGTTATTTAAAATAATACATATCTCCGTCGGTCGCATTTTATTAATTAATATTTAACTAAATATTCGCCTATGATAGCTAGGAATAGAGTTAGAAAATCATCGTGTATCCGACCATTATAAAACCGTTAGCAAAAAAGATAACAAAAAAACTGTAACACGCAAGTAACATCAGGAAAAAACGTGTAAGTTCGGAAAACGCGAGGAAAGTCGGAACACACAAGCCGCTGCACCATTACTAACTAATTACCTGTCCACACGTTAGTCCGTGTTGAATAAGACCGAGTTCACACTAAGCAAATATTAATGCTAACTGGACTTAAATTAATTAGAAAAGATACTTCGTTGGTCATAGGTTGACAAAGTTTCCAAACTAAATTATAATGTAAGTCGGGGTCTAATTTTTATTCTAGATTATGATAGCAGTATTATTGTTAATATCATCACGCTAGGTTCTTTACCGGGTCGAGAGAGAGTTAATATATAACTATATTTAAGACAAATCTAACTAGCTTCTTCTATATTCATCACATTTGTAGATCTCGTAAATTAGGGTTGATCAAATAATTTACTACTAGTAAGATAGCATTAGACAATACTTTGTCAGTTATTTTATCTATGCTTCATGATGAACATAAGGAATCTTGGTCGTTCTACTAAACACGCGTCTAGCTCGTTATGAAAAGGCTTAGAAAGGATTATTATCTTGTCCACATATTTAACAGTCACTTATAGTTCCACCCAAATAATGGCGAGGTCTCCCTAACCAACTCCTAACGCTCCTTAACTTGACGAATCATTTGCGATGGATTAGTAAGGAATTTTCATCTAAATTCCTCCCGACGTTAATATGGAGCTCATCAGAAAGTCATGACAAGAGTACTCTTTCAATGCCAATGATTTTCGGGAAACCACCCTTTATTATATGGCCCGTTTACTTATATGCCAGGTAAAGCTTCTAACAAAATACTTACATCCTCCACATTTCCATAAGTTACAAAATAAGAAACATAAGTAAAGAGCACTGGAATACTCTGTATATAGTTTATAGGCTATTTATAAAAATCTCCACTCTCGAGCAACTATTCACAATTTGAGAAGCTCTGTGCAGAACAATAAATTCTAAGCTGAATAGGGAGTGACACTAATACAATAGGATAGAAGAATGGAGGAAAATGTCTCTGCACAAGAAATAAAATACCTTTGTAAGTTTAACAAAGCCTGAAGTGTCGTTTAAATTGTAATTGTTTTTAACAGTGTAAAAAATTAAACGTCTCGGAATTAATAAATGAGGCAAGGGGACATCAAACATGGTCAGTTTTTACATAGTGGACCATTTGTAAAATTTTGTGATTGATATTTCTACACCGAATTTTATCTGAATAAGAAACAGAAGTTAATTGCATGTACGGTCGTCCAAAATTTTGAACCTGACGTCAATATGTTTTCTTTACTGGTAACTTGCCCAAAGAACTTGCTTTGTTTTTGCACTATGTACAGAAATAAATAAAGACAGGTAAGTACATATGTACATATATGAACGTGTCGTATCCCTCCATTCTTTCATTACTGTACCCGAATCTCATATTAGACTAAGATCAGTGAAAGCCGTAGTCTAACCAGTGAGAAATATTGAACTTCACCAGGAATAAAACAGATGATGGGGAACTCCAAAGAGCGACGGTTTTCTGGAGATATTTCACTCGTAACTTTAACATTTTGTGGGAAAGATAGATTTGCCAAACAAATACCTACGTGTTCTTCATGCATATTTAACCAACATGTTGTAACTTCATAGTATATAGTGTGAAATATCGTGTATTTTAGTATTTAGTTTTATCAAGAATTATATCCAGTAGGTTTTAACTGAATATGACCATGGAATATAATTTATTTAACAGACTTTCACCTTTTTCTTAACAAAACTTCGTTAACCTTCGTTACCGGAAAATTGCTTTAACGCCTATGTTGTCATTTCACTTAGGAATGCGTTTGATATTTTTCATTTATATGTTCAGCAGTTTGATCATTGGCGAATTACACACACATAATAAGACTTCACACACATAATTTATCACCACTCCCCACTTAGCGGATTAAAGTCAAGGTCGTAAGATGATTTTTGCTTGTTAGGATAACATGACTTTTGATTATTTTTTAAAATCTCACAATGGCAAGCATCCCATAAACAGGTTTCCCATATACGTCCTACATTCGTGTCCTACAACTATGACTATACCTTTACCACGAAGAAACTACGAAATCGACAGAGCGTATCGTTTTAATTGCCGCTATTTGAACAGCGTTTAAGATTTCTGGTACCCCTGGTACGACCACTTATTAGCATTATCGCATCAAATACTATATCACTGACTAGATATAATCTTTTGTGGAACTTTCTTTAACGAAGTGTACAAAACAATACATTACTATGTTGTCAAGTAATATTATAAACTTAATATCACAGTACTTCGAGTTAAATCATTTCATCTTAAATATTCCGTTGTATGTTAAATTTAACTTTATTATATTAAATATATATATTATATTCTATAATTTTCTTATCAATGCGCTCATTAGCACCTTTCAAAGCTTTCTATGGGAAATTGCGTTAATTAGCTCTTTCAATTGATTCACCGTTGGATCATATTGAATAAGCTACTATAGAAAAGCTCATAATTAAATACTTGCCTTTAGCCGATCTGCTTTCAAACACTTCCAGATCCAAAGTTTGCTTTTCATCGTTGGGATTGGAGAATCTGAATGTGAAATCGCTCCAGTCGAAACTTATCGCGTAACTCCTCAACAATCTGGTCAATGGATCCACGTTGCCTCTCGCTTGTCTGTTGTTCAATGGTTCAAGCGTGAACAGGTCGAACAGCCGCACCGTTTTCTGCTGTCTTACACTTCTCGCCAATTCCTTCGCCATGTTATCAATACACGTTGCATTATCACTGCAGCTCAGTTCTACAACTCTCGCGCTCACTTGGCTCAACGCCGCCAAGACGACCAAGTAGACCAACGCAGTCATATCGAACACTTCAATGTCCTACACCAACACTATTTCACACGTGGTCACCAATCCATTTGTGGGTCACAGCCCTCCGAACCACCAGCATCGGTGGTTTGTTCGTCAATGAGTCCTGCTTTCCTCCGTTGATGATTTTTATCCACCGTCACGCTGCAATGCTCCTTACCACCAGTGTGTGCATTTTTTTTTATTAGCTTCGTGTGTAAGCGTTATTTCATCTATTAAGGTATAGTTTTCAATGTCAGGTTGTATATCATTGTTGCATTTAAATCAATTGGTTTATTAGTTTCGTTAATAACGAGAACATTAATTATTGTCACTGAATGTGATTGATCATATTGCTTAGAAATTGTATTATTTAGAGATATGACTTATAGAATGGACATGGGAAAAAAATTGCCACAATTTTGGAATACCTATAACAGTCTCATGGCAACACTTCAAAATATTTTAAATGCCTAACAGATTCTTATTAAGGAGATGTCAGTGACGATAGTTGGTGGTCAAGACATGTATACGAACAACACTTTTCTTTCTATATCGCGTGTTCGTTCAATTGTTTTCCGTTCGTGGATACTTTAAGGTGCAATCTTGAGGAACGCCAGCGAATATTTATAAGTAAAAACTATTGGTTTCGAATTACGCGGCGAACGGATTCGTTTTAATAGGTCCGGTGAAATGATATATTACTTTCATGTACATATACATATCTACTTTAAATATTTTTGTTTTTTTTTATTGCTTAGGAAGTTTAATTTGTATTGTTATTTCAGGTTATACGTAATTATTATGTAACCTATACACGATCGGAAAGTTCAGACAAAGGTAAAATTGAAATGCATGTTATGAATATTGTATTTATTTTTAAATTAATGTTGTAAAGTTCATTTTTATGAAACGTAAGGAAATATTGTATTTCTTACACGGCTCATACGAAGGCCTGCATATTTATAATGAACAAGACTATGAATCAAAGCAAAATGATGCATATGGTAATATGATGGCGCGTAGCTTGTGTCTTGGGAAAGCTTAAACTGAAATTACGTATTCATAACAACTGGACAGATAGATTACGGGTTCTCACGGACACGAGGCGATAGTGAAGTATTTACTACTATCTTAACTGTATCGTTCGTATTCTAAAATAGTTTCATAGCTACAAGTGATTTACAAATAAAGTTCTAAATATTTTTATCAATATTGCCTAATGCATAAATCTTACATACCTAGTATAAATTTTCAAAGTATCTCGTATAAAAACTAAATTTCACTAATTTATTATAGGTAGATATTTTTATGAAATATGTAAGTTTGAAAAATGATATTTTTTGTCTTAATTAATTTTATTTGTATAATAAGTTCACCACTATCCACTACCCGTCCATTCAATATGCAAACCTAGCGTAGCACTTGTGAAGTCAACAAATTCATTACGGAACTCTTAATATAAAATCAATCAGTCAATTTAATAACTCCAAGCCAACATCCAACAAACTGTACCGCGAACAATGTTTCTGACATCAAAGACTTGCTGATTCGCGAAATCCTTAGAGCGATAAAAGCTTTGACATTCAGAACTGAAGCTGTACGCTTCAGAAAGAACGCCACAAACATTCGCGTTTTGTAATCAAAGACAAATACCCTCGTTTTTGAAATGGATTTTGTCGAGAAAATTGGTCATATTGATCAGTAATTAACTCAAGAAAACATTTACGTATATCTCTCACATTCATACCTTAGCATTTATATACTTACACTTTACACTTATTATTGTACTTTTCTACACGAAAAGTGACAAGATATGAACAAACCACAATAATTAGTGTCACTTTCGCTGCACAACAAGAGTGGCCCAGTCATACGTGCACAGAATATCTGCTGTCCAGACAAAGATGAGCAATGAATAAAGATTTCGTGACGCTGTCCAAGTATGGCGTTTAAAGAGACGATGTAATGAAATAAACGAAAGTAACAATTACCACAGAGAAGAATAATAATCATTAGTGAAACAAGTTAAATGTGGACTATATTTTTTATATATCAGACAAATATTGTTGGCAGTACAACAAATAATATTCATTAACGTAGATGAATATGTCGTTTAATATTCAATTTTCCGAATATTTTGACCATTCGATTAATATTCGGTCAACTAATTAATATTCGGGTACCCGTTGAAAATGATAGGCAAAATATAATCGAAACTTTAATCATTTTTGTTATATGAGTATACAGAGTGAGGCGTATAAATATATTTGATTCAATACGAGCTTACGATTATGTCGGTTTAGAAACGCTTTGGTATAGTTGGGCAGCGCTGACTTTTTAGAAGTAAGTACTTAAAATTGAGCCCAGTAGATATAGCTCAGACTATTACTATGCTGTTTCACCCCATTTACTTACTTTCATGTATAGACAAATGAAATACGAAAATTATTTTGATACGATCAAAATAGTATCGAAATGACAAACTTTGTCCACGGTAGCAGTGTAATCAGGCAGCTGTATTGAACATTATCATAATTATAAGCAATAACGGCAAATTACGCCTGCAAATGACGAAGGGATTTCACCAACTAGGTTACTAGAAATGTCCACTAGGAAATCTAAGTTAGAATTTAGTGATATGAGCAAGAAGCCAATAAAACCTTAAATTAGATTTAATAAAAGGTACATAAATATAAAAATTAACAAGTACGTACAGATACTTAACGTTGCCAACCCGTTTAAACGTAGATAAATGTATGTTTACTGATATAGTCGAAACAGTTGTATGTTGTAAATCACACGACACGCAACGCCTGCATCCTCAAGTCCATCCGTTTTAGTCGTTTCATTGTCACTTGCTAATTTATTATTCAAAATGCGTTTGAAATTATAATAGGTGTACATTACACGAGCGCATTATTAACAATATTCACATTATAACGGTGATGAACTGATCGTGGACCGAATCTCTTACGATCTAAACTTAGAAACTTGACACTCTCTAACGACGCCCAAGGGAGAGGAAGAGTCTGAAAAATGGTGCTACGCGAGTTCACTAATGCTTGTAGAAGCTGAGACTCTTCTTTTGGCCACAATAAATATTAGCTTTAATTTAATTTAATGACTATTTAAGTTTTATAATATTTTTTGCAGGCCAATAAAGCATTATTATTATTATTTACACGTTAAATAACCGTTCTCTCTGGTCATTGGAGCAAAATTATAACATCAAATTCTTGGTTTTCCTACCAGAATGCCTACAACTTCAAAAGTCGTGTTTCTTTAACCTGTCTCTATAACTTTAAATGACGCTCTCAATCAGTAAAATAAATATTTAGGATTGAATGAATGAAAATATCATGGATGTTCGTAGCTAACGCTTATTTAGCAGAAGATCTTAAAATGGTAACCGTTAGTATTAAAATGCTAATAGTGATTTCGCTAACAGAACAATAATATTAGTTTAAGTATTTCCTTGAGATATCTACTCTTACATATGTATTAATTAGTAACCTAAATATTATCAGGCGCTTGTTGGAAAATATAAATTAGAAATTCAATATTAAATTCTGGCAAATAATTTTAAATAACTGATATTTTAAATTTTATATATATAATGTAATCAGCTAAATTATCCGCGACCATTCATAATCTGATTTTCATTTCTAGATGCCTAAAAATTAATTGATTTTTGAGCGTCAAATCTGGTGATCACACTAGATGTTAATCAAATTTTTTAATTACATAGAAACATACACCAATCAGAAATAATAGATCTCGTGTACATAGATGTATTTTTAATATATTAGAGACTTTTAATATAAACTATTAAGTCACTTCTCTTTTAATAGACTTTTAGACAAGAAAACTTTTAGTATTCACAATTATTAAAAAGTCAGTTCAATTTTAATATTTATCTGACTCCATTTTGGAGTAAACAACGCTCTAATAAAAGATAACGATTGAATATTAAATGGTGACAGTTATTCGTTATGAAGCATGACACAACGAGTGCATCACGTAACGCTAATTAGGAAGTCCACTGCCAATGCAGGAATCTAATTTCGCATGCTGACTAATTGTATCCATGATAATGAATTTCCTGACAAATGTTACAATCAAATTCAATTGCTTATTTCATTATAATGTAAGAATACATTACATTAAATGAACGATGGGCGATTATGGTTGATAAAATATTTAAGTCGAAAAACTTGTTGGGTTTTCTTTCAGTTCTTTTGGGATTGCTTCACGAGGTACAAGACATACAATACGTTGGAGACGCTTTTAGTGTTGGAAACTACCAGAAGCGACGGTTACTACTTTCCATCAGGTCCCTCTGCTTATTTGTTCGTCATAAAGATAAACCGTATTATTGGGGACATATGTATAGTCATTGGGATTTTATCTGCATCGTAGAGATACAGTTCGTTTACTTTTATTACAATTAATAGTTCGATTGCTAAATTGTTTGCAGTTTTTAATGCAGTATTCAAATGGAGTCATTCACATCGTGACGTGTTTATAGCCTGCTCATATATGTATGTACTGACTTAACTCACGTCCGAAACTAGTCGGGCCATCCCGAAAAACGCACGTGAGTTAAGTCGGTAGGTACATATATAATCATGTGTTTATAGACTCAGGAAACATTTAAAAATAAAAAACTGTTTATAGCCTCTTCATCTTTTAAAGCCGAATAAACGAACGTATAATGAACACGTTAAAATTTTTCTATCGTGACACTTGAACAAAGCGATGATAGCCATTTTGTTTTCACAATTTTTTTTATTGCTATCCGCTTTGTAGAATGTTTTCCGTCGGCTACTACCCGATTCGGATATTAGCACTGCTTTTGAACGGGTATCAGTAACGTCAGATTAGCTATCAATACATATTTATGAGGAACAAATTCAGGTATCTTTAACAATGGTTCCCATCGCAACACCCCAGCAACGCCGAGGACGAACAATTAATATGACAATCGTGAAAGGAATGCGTATGAGTCGAACATTACTGGCGAATAGTTTAACTGGGAACCTTGACCGTTCCCTACAATAGGCCGAAATCAGGATGTTACTTTTATGGCTGTTTATATACTAAACATGAATACCTACATTCTATGAGATATGTGTTTGAAATCAATCGCTTTATGGGATGTTTCCAAATGTATCATACACTTTTAAATCGAACATAAAGAAATTAGTAGATTATGTATTATGTAGAAGAAACACGTTAGTTCTGGATATTGGTCACTCGGTGCTCTTTGCCTATCAGATAAGGGACCTAGTGCCACGATATTATAAAAATAATAAATGTAGGGCAGTATGTATTTCCACATAAAATAGTTCAACTAAGAAAAATAACACGAAAGTCAAATTAGGAAGTACAAATATGTGTGTAGGAACTGCAGTCGCACGCGGTGAAATCAATGTGCATAGCAATCAATTTCCTAGCGCATGGATTAGTCAAATGCAGAAGCGTCAAAGATAATACAGACTTGCCTGCACAGGCAGAGCATCATGGTGAACACACGCTTCTTAGACTAATCAATGACGATTACATTAAAAATTTTGTTATTAGACTGTTACAGAGGAATGTTCTTTCAGAAAAGATTAAAGGTATGTAATTGCGTAACACGCTGAGCACATGCGAGTTGCAGGAGTTATTTTAGACTAAATGAATGTAGTAACTTAAATTTAGTAGGAAGTAATGACGAAAATACAGATTAATAAGCTACTGTTAGGTTTATTTCGTCACGCTAAGTCCTTTACGGTATAAGCAGAGTGCATCAAGTGCCAAATATTTCGCCAGACCTAACGTGTTTCTTCGACATCGATTGCACATTCCCCTGTATGCACGCGCATCGCTTTCAGAGACTTTTCAGTCCATTACCAGCCAGTATCAGACTTCGGTGGTCGAAAAAATTAAATCTTAGTCTCCATTGGGTCCATGGTGTTTTTAAAAACTAAATGTAAAAGCACTATGTTTTTTATTTCATACAAAATTCATATTCTTCTCATTCATTCAATTTAATATAATAAAATATCTTAGTACAATCATTTCGTCAGCAATAATATCCATAGTACTGAAGGTATAACGAAACTTGAATTTTACGCCTTATCTAATGACGAAAACAAACAGACATCTAAAAACATAATCAGTAGTACCCTTCTGTGTAATACAATCTTTGAACAGTAAACGAAGCGTTACGTCGACTTCCAGTAATTAATGCCGGCCGTGACTTTATCCGGATACTGTTCACAATATAATTATATTGTTTCTGGTACACGGGTGGAAAAAAGGACAATATCCAGAAATAAAACACCAAATATACTTGCAATATTTTTCATATAAATATACATTTTTTTTTATACCTACGTAATTAATTAAAGTAATTATTTAGATAGTTAAAATTAATACAAAGTGAAGAGAGACATTGTAGTTTTAAAACCCTTCAAAAGTAATGGCTGCTTGTATTTGTTTATTGAGGGGATGGAGCATATCTAGACCAGACCAGATTTGTGACTACAATGACTAAATGACCAAAATTCCCTCAACGATCAAATCAGTGCATTGAAGTCATGTTTTAGTACGTTAACCAGATTATTGATTGTATGTAAAAATAAAAGGATTTAATTAACAAAGTATCGGAAAGATAGCCATCCTCAAGCAAGGTTTCAAATCCACTTTGAATAAATGCAGATCGATAATAATGATGTCTTTAAAGATTAACTATGTACCCTCACAATAACAGGTCCTCTTGAAATCAGTTAGGTAGTATTTTTCTAACAGGTTGTTTAAAAGACATATGCCAACGATACCATAATGTTTTATGAGACAAAAATAAAACCACAAATCTTTATAAAGGATATGAAGAAGAAACAGAGATTTATATACTTTCCATCGCTAAACGCGGTGTATACATTATATACTTTAAATATATTGTTGGTATGGAAGCCACAGATGAATAAACAGTGTAATAGAAACCCAACTACGCTATTCACTATGCCGCGAGAAATTCCTTTGCCAAATGAAGCGGTGTGAAAGTAATATTTTACATTGTTATATTCGTATATGTACATACATTGAAATGCATTGTTCATTTGTTTTATGTGAATTAATACAATTCGTTCCGCTTAATTAAGTTATAGTCATTCGAATATTAAAAGGACTTGTTGCTAAGTATTGTTGGCGTATCATATTTGATATGGTAAGCTACTATCGTGGACGCATTTCTCACGTTGGTTACTTTGTCAGTCCACGGTGCGTTGAATTCCATAATTGATTCTCGGCAGACTGTGATTTTGGATATTTGAGTTAGTAGTTTGTGTATATAATTTAATATCCTTAGAGATATTACATGCTTTTTCTACATTCCTCACTCTATACATGCACGCCGGTTGTGGAGAACGTTATCTCAAAATCACCAACTTCTACATTCTCACATATCTTCTACGAATCTGACATGGTCGATGGGTTACTTTGTTCAAATATCTTCCAATAAAGAACAGATGAATCTAGAAATCGTTGTTTACGTATTGTTATCGTCCTCATTGAACTTTCGATTGCTTAGTAATGTACTCACAGGAACATCATCATCTGAGTCATTAAAAGATGCTTTGACATATTCAGTCGAAGAAACAAGAATAATATAAGGATCATCGCACCTTGTAAGCAAAGAGCCATAGTTTAATAGTTTGTGTCAGCGTCTTTTTTAATTTTAGAACTTTTGTAAGCCAAGACACTGCATTACAAAAAGGCTGCATGTATTCGTCTTCCAATTGGTAGGTACATCAATTTCCTTTTCTGTTTCTGCTCTTTTTGGACGTATTTTAATTTCCGAATCCCAATGCGTCAAGTTTTGCTTTTATTACCCACAATTCGCGTTTGAACCATTTTTAATCAAAATGAACCGAAGCATTATAAATGACAAATGAAGAATCTATGGAATTGCCGGAGAATATTACAGAGTCATAGTGACCGCCTCGTACCGCCTATTTACAACATGTTCGCAATCTATCAATCATCACTCCGTCAATTTGGATCTTCCACGTCACGTGACGCTGGTGTGATTGATATTGCCAGGCGGCCCGGGCCACTTTTCATTCTCGGATCTCTTTTCACAATTGAAAGGATCGTAGAGCAAATTCCAATACGCTGCTATATTACTGTTCTAGACACGTATCGACGAGCCTCAATCAGGTTGAGACAACTGTGCCTACGAAATTTTACATATGTCATCAACTGCAACTTGATGTATCAGTAAAAGGAAAAGCATGTATTTATCATTCTGTTCATGAATAAATCTATCGGCTCAATATTTACATCATTTTTATATTATGTGTCATTATGAATATTTACCTACATTATTTTTGTATTTGTCTTACATTATAATAATATTGCACAATTTATATTGTGTTTTCATGGATGTAACTCAGTGCGTCGCTAAAATGTATAACAAAATGACGAATTGGTTACTCGCGTCACGGTCTGAAGAAGACTATAACTTAGCATAACATAAAATTGTATAATACCTACTGCGACTGATGACACTTTTTTTTTCCCTTAGAGAACGAAATAAAATAAAACTCAAACTACTTACACGTATTTTTTTTTAAATCAGAGCGAGATGGCTATAGCATTATCGGCACCGTCCGAGAGTGAAAGTGTAATAGAAAGCAGTAACAAATTGATTGGTTTATTTCTTTTATTTAACATCAGTTCAATTGAACGGATATCGGTATGCCGCCATTTTGTTTCCTTTATAAAAATCGAAAGTTAATATTGCGAGCAAACATTGCGTGTTAGTACTTTGTGATAATTTGAAATAATATTTTACTGGGTTATACTCTGTTTATAGCGACGATGATCAGCCGATCTGATAGTGAGTCTTTGAATTGACAGTCTTTTGATGAGAGTTCCCTGACATTACTATCATACGATACATGCCCATAAAATAAAATAAAATAAAATAACGTACAACGTTATCGGACTGTAGCCATACTGCAACATGGTTAATTTTATTGAATTTCGTTATTTTAAAACAGTGCTGAGAGTTTTTTTCTTCGACTTTTTTCTCCGGTCTACTATAGCCTGAAGGGCGCACAGAGCCGAAGTACGATGACTAAAACATGACTTTCATTTAGTGTATGTATGTATATATACCTTATAATGAATAAAAGAATTTGAATTTATAAATTATGCGTTGTAAAAAAATTGAAATTTATATTGAAGCTTGTAACATAATATTATGTAACCATATCGATCAAGGGAAAACGGCAAAAACATTTACCCAGATCTTATAATTGTGTTACACATGAACGAATCCAAAACAGCTTTAATTAGAAATTTAACCATACAAGTAAAATTTAATTACATATTGGAAGATAAATGATTTGACTGTGACAAGATAACTGGACGTAATTATAATTGTCATATATTAAAAAAAGTTTTGTGTGTTGTTTTTATATTTAGGAAGATGTGTACGACATTCCTATTTTTATCCTTTGTTAAAATAACACAAGGTGCTTTTTGGAAATATTCATAGTCTCTTTTATAATTTAGGGTTATGTCCATAATAAAAATATCGTACGTTATTCGCCTTTGTAATGTGATATATACACATATTTTGGGCTTAGCCCAGATTTTACGTTCAGAGTCCCTCTGTATAATTAATAAACGATATTAATTTTGTAACGTCAGAATAAGGTGATAGCAAAAAAGAAAGGTCAAATTTCAGTTATATCATTGTTTCTAGGGACCAAAGCAAACGTTCACATTTCTGTGGTTTTTACTTTATGATGAAATATAATATATGTATAATCTTCTGGAATATTTCGATCGTATGCGGTCATTTTTATATGTAGGTATGTACAATAATTACATTATTAAGGGTTTCCTAAATTTAAATATTTTTCGGTTATACGGTACCAAAATACACCAGTCTGTTTCTTTCCAATCACAAGCAATTTCTATGAACTCATAGAGCGTCCAGTAATCGTGATAACACTGGTTATTATTAACAGATGATTCACTTTGATAAATTCTGTGAAAATTCTTCTAGACAATCTAAAGCTTAAGAAAAAAAAAACGTTTGTACATAATGTAATATTTGTATATAATGTGTATGTAATGAAATGTATATAAATTATATATTAATTGTTTATATATAAAGAGTGATATGCAAGTGAAGAGAAATGTTTGTAATCCCTATTTAATAATTTGCACGCACCGAAGAGCGCAATATTTGGCATTATTAAAATTTTGATACACATAATACAATACAATACAATTATTCCTTAATTATTGTATACCAAACACAGTGTAATGGAGACAATGTGCAAAAAGCTGAAAGCACAAAATCAGTAAACGAAACAGAATAAAACTCTATTTTACGTCGATATTATTAATGTCCGATATATAATAATATCTGATAAAACAGTGCCATAGGGTAAAGATTTAGCAGACGAGAGTTATTGGACTTAACCACCGCTATTTTGAACTTCGAACATCAAGAATTAATTTAAAAAAGAAGTTGAGAACATAGCTAGTGTTTTACGTTTTAGATTAGCTTTATGCAAATAACGCTTAGAAACTTATTATTGGGATATTAGAAGTTAACCCGAAGTTAAATTGAAAAAAAAACCAAACGAATGACGAACATAAATGTTGATTGCAATTCCTGTAATAAATAATTTCAAAAAGATTTTGAAATACACGGAAGCTATATTCATTTCAAACACTGATATTCACTCTGTCTTCACCGCGACAACTATGCCTTAGAGATCTCGCAGATAGCACTGACTATTGCAGCCTTTAAACGTTAAAGAATAAGCGCGACAAATATTTTCGCAATTTACCGTTCCACAATATTAAAAATATATAACATACAATAATACATATATACAATAGGGTGCACAAAGCCCAATGACATCTTCTGCATTGCGACACACGTGACACAAGATATATGAACTGGTGTCCAATAATTTATAACCACTGTGGTGTAATGTTTTTTGTTTCCATTTCGAAAATCTTTCCAGATTTGCAGCTTTTATTCGTCCCTACAGATTTATATTTCCTGGGAGCATAGTATTCTTCGTTTTCGTCTCTTCGTCCAGGGTACAAAAGTGCTGTATTACCAACCTATTACCATGTATTAGGCATCTAACATCAAATGTATTTTAAAGCTAAATCCTGGTATAGATACTTTTACGGAACTTCCACCTTTGTAGGGAAATTAGACGTGATTAGATTTTGAACTTTCCTTATATTATAATACTTCATTGTAATTGTCATTAAATTACCAGTATTAGTCACGTCTTCCAACGTGTATGAAGCGGCCAAGAGTAGATTTGCAGACTTCAAACGCTTTAAAGTATAATTATAGTAAATGTCATTGATTTTGAAAGTTCACATAACTTCGTAAAATAAGAGGCTTACTACTCTCAATATAACTATGATATTTTGTTTGCTGTATTTAACTTAGCCTGTTAAGATACAGTGTAAACAAATTATAGGACGTACATAATAATACAAATATTTCTCAATTCTCTAATATGATAAGACTCGTCCAGGCTTTACTTATAGCATCCACCACCTATGTGCCTTCGTCGTGTCATGAGTTACGTCATGAGTCATGTCACGAGGCTATCTATGGCAGTTCTCAAACAGATAGATCTACCCAAAGCCTATATTATATCTAATAAACATTTATCGTAAGGTCAAAGTCAAATGCTATCTTAATTTAAAGGGAGCAGTAACTTCATAATCATCTAGCTCTACAGCTTTAAGTGAAGTCTATAAATCAATCACATTGATGACTTTGATGCAAATCGAGTACATTCCGCCCGACAACTGGTAGGTATATAGAAGCTGACACGAGATATATGGAGCAGTCTGTTACAATTTATAGCCACTGCTGTTCACTGTGGACTGTCCTTCTGATGAGCATCATCAATTACTATTAACTGTGAATTTATAGCACGATCGTAACCTACTGTTAAATGCCAACTTACGACTTCTAAAGAGGCCAGTTTAAAACCAAATCATATGCTACAGTTTCTTTTTCATTATCGTCATCATTATCAGCCTACTCCCGTCCACTGCTGGAGATAGGCCTCTGCAGTGGCACGAACACGTCTGCTCCAGCGGCTATCAGTTCTGCGACAGATGTGATCAGCTCACTGCCACTTCAGCTTGCTAATCCTTTATAATGGTTTACTTATTTTCTTTTTATAATATCACATATTATAGGTTGACTGCTTTATTGGTGGAGTGCAGATACAAGATTCTGGTCACAATCACGCCGTAAAGACCTACGGATGACAAAATTCTTAGATGTTTTCATCCACGTCTACAAATAACGTTTACCAAAAATCTTCACAAAAGAAATGAAAACAATACCTGGTGTAGAATTGCACGAAAAGCATTCTGTATACAGGGAAATACATATTTTATCACCTGCGAAGGTTATCCTCAAAGAGAACGACTCTATAATATCGTGAACGTACTCGACTATTGATCAAAGGCTTGTAACAATGTTTTGTGGAACTTACGAAAGGCTTTGTAAAAGACTTATATAGAATAACGAATATAAGGGAGAATTATCTTTCGCTTTCATTGCAAAGAACTCTAGTAGAGTTTCTTTACGTTGCGTCGCTGATCCTTTATATGACGCGAAACACGTGTACGGCCTTGTGGCATTAATTTATTTATAGTCGAATAACACGTTTAAGAAAGGGATACAATGGCTTACTTAATGCCTATTGGCGTTCTTTCGCATTCAATCTCGCAGCCAGTCAGCACCACAATACATTTTGTTCGAAGAATGTTTGACAGTGGTGTTCCAAAAAATAGTAATGCTAACCAGAGACAGCATAGCGATTTTGATTCGGCTTTCAACAGACGAGATTCAGGATCTAAATATGGGCACAAACTCCCGATTTTACAAAATCACTCATTGTAACGATGAACGAAAGCATTGTGAAAAACCTGCATATTAATAGATCTTTAAAATGTGTGAGATCTGTTATCCCACTGTCGACCAGCGTGGCACACTATGGTCTTACTCCTCTTAATCGAAAAAGATATCCGAGACTGCAACAAACGCAGCAAAAATGTGATTTGTGATGATTGCAATGATTTTATAAATACTGTTTTGCCAGATTCATATTATCCTACTGGTAGTAAATAAATAATAAATAAATAGTAGTAATAGAGCAACATTCAATACTCCTATAATACAATATTAGAATATTAATTCTAGACCATACTCAGGTATCAGTTCAAACACTACAAGTCTACAGCAAAAATGAATGTGATAATGCCTTTCTAAGTCAATTTTTACCGCATTTAAGCAGGACATTTACTTTAGCATTTTTTATTAAGTGCATTGTATAAGTATTTTCTTTTAAGAGCGAAGAAGCCTTGAAACTGCAGTGTTCTAACATAATTACAAATTATGTTATCTCTTCCCAAACTCTATTTTACATCAGCTCATTTCGCTCACTGTCCACACTGAAGCTGCGTGAAGCTATGTACATTTTTTTTCATATTTTTCCTATTCATAGAGAGCTACTTCACGTAAGCTTTGGTTTTTATACATTTTCGTTTTCTTCTCATATGACGATTATAAATTGACGTTTATTACTTGAACACGTCACCTGATTTCTGGCTTTAGAGAGGTTTATAAGACTGGATGTCAATCAAACAAATAATATCTATCTATAAAAATAAATAAATTGGAGTTTCTGTTTGTAATATTAAAATAACTGCTTACTAAATGCATGCGTACACTCTACATATACAAAAATAACACTTTTTACAACTTTTGTGATAGATAGATAGATGTGATAAGAAGCAACTTAAGCTACTTTCATTTTAGAATTACAAAATTAAGTAATGTTGCAATGTCCAGTACCGCATAAATAACTAATACGCGGACGAAGTCGCGGGCACAGCTAGTCCAATATATAATGTAATTTACTTTCTTATTCATAAACGATATCTCCGCTACAGAGTTAGGTCTCCCTCTACCCTAATTGGAATGTTATAAGTGCGAAAGGATCGGAAGATGCAATATCTGAGCGCTGCAATTGAACGCTTGTGAATAAGGAGGATAGATTGTGTCATTACAGTAAATGCTTTTACTCTCACGTCATTAGAAACATTGCATTATTTTGTTATTACTAGTCGATTGGCGATTATCGATTAATGGTAATCGATTGCGGATTAATCATTTAATGAATATACAACAAAGAAATAAGCTTGTATTATCTACTACCGAACAGAATAGTCCATTTCGATATCTCGTCAATCGTTTTCCCTTCATTCATCCCTTTCGTAGATGTATACGTGTATTATTATGGATGTTTTGTTTTCGTTAGTCTCGTAAGATAACTCTTGTTAAATCATTTGCTAGTCGATGGCTATTGAACAAAAATTATAAGGCTGCAAAATTTCCAATTGGTTGTGTACCTACTTTGCAAAATTTTTTCCATGAATAAATTATACTTTTTAATTAATAATAATATACTTTTCTTTATTAATTTATCTACAATAATCAGTGGGTTCTATCTTGAAATTAAATATTTTTGTCAAATTTTCTGTTAAATATTTGTATTAGGACTCATTCACCCGAATTTCAATATTTTTTTAAATTTTTGTTGTCTGTTTGTCTTTTTTTCAATCTTTTTTTTTTTCCTGTCTGTCGGTCTGTCTGCAAGTTCTTGTATAACTCGAAAATGACCTGACCTATTTTGATGAAAGTTGATATACGAAAAGAACATTTAAATATGCAAATAATACATTAAACTATGACATAGAGACACCACACGAATCATAAAATAATACATTTTGAAACACAGTATTTTTGAATTTCTTCGGTAGTCATATTCACTTTCTTTAACAAACATGTATAAATCAGTTCTAAGAAGAATCAGTATCTACCTAAAAATATATCCTCCAAAAATCAACATACATAATATAATTAATCCATCTATCTAAATTAGTAAATTTAACTTTATAAAATAATAAAAACAGCGGTATTAAAAAAAATAATATAACATGATAGTGCGCCCAAAGAACTACCTACTAGTATACCTATGTATATTTATTGCTTAAAAATACAAGCGAAGCTATTCAACATTGAGATAAAATATTATTATAAATCTCAGTACAATTATTACAGTCATTAAATATTAATAACGCATTCAAAAAAATGGCCCTTCCAAGTTTTCCTTCCACTCTACGCTCTCACCTGTTTATGAAAAAGAGAAAAAATAACGGAGTTGTAGCTTGCGGCGAAAACCTCTCAATAGAACTCTTATTTCACTATCTATCACAGCAACCTGGATGTAGAGTCTTACTAGATATCGCTACAAACCTATTACGTGTAATATGATAATTGATGGCTTAAATATTCCTGATTTGTGCGTAACAACGCACATTATGTTTTTATTCAGATAATTTAAAGTTTTTTTTTATACATAGTTTCATTATGCAGGCTATATTTCAACATACTTATGAACATAATATAAGCGATATTAAAATGTAAAAATATTCCATTTGAATATTCAGTTCAATATTCAATATTCATAAATGTAACAGCCCACTAGAATATTCTACAGTACCTAAAATCACATCTGAAATTTGGTAACGAAAATACAACTTTTACTGCAAAAGTCAATGAAAATACAAAAAATCAAACAAATTTCCGTGACCATAAACCATAGTATGAAGTAAAAACTGTATTTTACGCTTTATACTTATAAAATAAAATTCATAAATTCGACTTGAACGGTTGAAAATTTTCATATTTTTATATTACCTATATGTAAATAGTTAAATATCAAAACATTGCTTTGCAATCGTAAAAAATACAAAACTTTGATGTACAGCATAAATAAAGACGAAACACGTCTCGTAATTGAATTGTATACGAAAGTGTACATATTAAAAATATGTATAAATTGTATACTCACAGAGATTGTCCACTACGGCACATCCATTGGTTCTACAACTTTAACGACAAGTCCACACCATTGTTCTAGTTTTATTTGCTTGGTTCAATGTCGTGATCTTGAGGGTTAATCCACAACTACGAAATAAATATTAATAATTATAGCAAAACGCATATTTCTAAGAATTTCATAAATATGATCGTTAGTATCACATAACTAATTTGTGAAATATGTGTCTGTAAGGATTTCTTACTTTCAAATGTGTAATAATGATTTGTATCGTTAAATAATGAAACGCACTTAGCCAGCGTTTTTGCTTATGTTCTCAAAACCCTTTCCGTTCTGAAGCGAGACCTGTTTCAAACAGTGGAATCATAAAACGGTTAATAAGGTGACATCAAAAATATACCCTTTCTATATGATAACATTTAGAGGTGTTAATAAAATACTTTATTTCGTTTTTCTGCATTATTATAAGACTTATATTATTATATTAGTTTTCTGTACATTATGTTATATTTTAAGTAAGTATACTATATTTTCAATACTTAATAATAATACTTACTAATTTCGCTCGTATATAGGTATTCCAATACATTACATAAAACCTGTCAAATTGTTCTTGTAATTACAGGATGCTTAATGTAATTAATTATCCGTTAATTACAAGAATATAAAATAATTGAAAGAATATCAATAATTACCGGGTAAGTAAGTACCTACATACCACAACGAATGATTCGATAATTACTCATATTTTTCCTATTATATTATATTGTTGTATTTATCAGATACTTAATTATATTCCCAGACAGGATACAAGAATATCCCCAGAGGTTACAAGTACTACCTAATTACTATTATTCCTATAATGATTAACTATCGTTCATTTTCTCATTATATAAGACTGCCGAAACAGAATATTAGAAAAATATATTACAGATGTATTGGACAGACCAATTCATATGCGACTCCCATAGTGTTTTATGGTAGTAGCAGACGGCCAGCATCACCGTCATTTGTGTAACATTAAAAACAATTTATGTATAATTATACAGGGAATACTTGTCACAAAGATACACTTTTAATTCATCAACGCTGTATAATTTAGCCGCGAAATACGACTTTTACGTCAAATCGCACCTTGCAATCTGATGAACACTGTTCACGTACAATTCGCAACCAATTAAAACGACATCTAGCGGAAACAGAGCGTAACATTTATCTTGGATCGTTGTAGTGGAATCGACCAACGTTTTTTACTCCACAACGAAGGAATCGCTGTATTCGCTATGTTCATTTTTTTGAAAGTGTTATCTATAAAAGACGTTTATATCTCCCTTTCTTGCCCATTACACGATCGACGCTGACGCAAAATGTATCGGCAACACGTCATCATTTTAGCCCTTGTGACGAATGCGATAGGCTCTTTGTTAGATGGAGACATTGAATTAACGAACGGTGTGAAATTAGTAAGCGTACCAGTGTCGAACAGTTTGGAAGATGAAGGCAGATCCATGGGTGATTCGGCTCTATACAGAATGGCCAAGTTCCTCCAAGGACACGAATTACACGTGAAGTTACCGAATTTGATTGAAAAAGAAAGGTTGAGTCGCTTTTTCGCCGAATCCCTGAAAGCTGTCGATGAAACGTATAAGGAAAAGGCCGGTGAGCTCTTTCAATATTTTCCATTAATATATTCTTTTGAGTGTTTTATTAATAAAATTTTCAATAAAAATTTATGCAAATATAAAAATTTAGGCACATTTAAAAAAAAACTAACAATTAAAATTAAACATGTGTAAGTAATTCTATATATAAACAATTTAAACAGAAGAAAGAAATTTAAGTTATGAATTCTTATCTATTAAGTTTTTACTAATATAATTTAGTTTCAAAGATACATTGTTTTTAATAATTGTATTTTTACAATTATCTTAAAATAATCTAAAAGTTTAAAGCATCATGGGAACAAATAATGTTATTATTATTAATATATTTTCTTTACAAAATAATAACTATTCATTCACGTACCTATAGAGAGAGGTAGCCTTTTTTAAATACCGTTACCTATTAATTTTTTTTTAATATTGCAAAGAAATTTTGACATCTTATTTCATTAAAAATATTTTTATTTCACAAAATAATGCTAAATAATAAATTTAAAAAATAAATATAAATTTTACCATTACTTGTTTTATAGATTGTGTAATTTGACACGCGTAGTTATTATTAAAACAAAATTCCAAAAATAAATCTTATAAAAAAACCGAAAAGCACAACAACAAATTTACAATTTCTACCGTACTAGTTACTGACCTATTTATTCGCTCACACCGGTAAATGTAATCGAATTCCCCGGGACCACTTGCAGCTACTGTGAACTTCAGTGAACATCGCATTCCGTTCAAATACTCGGGGCCCGCGTACCGCGTAAATTCATTTAAGCCACCCAGCGCGCATTAAACCGTCAATTTTCCATTATAACGACGGTAGGCACATGTCAGTACGTACATACCACGTTACTATGTCCTCTGCGTACTCTTGCGTTTAGGTCGTGGCCCAATACTATACATTTATATACTATGCTACAATAATTATATCATCATCATCATAATTATCAGCCTACTCCCGTCCACTGCTGGACATAGGTCTCACCAATGGCACGCC
>DWME01000201.1:0-40134 GCA_018244795.1 Parelbella ahira ahira | reverse complement strand
TTTTAGAAATATGCCGTGCAACTCGTGTTCTTCGTCGCTGTCGTCGCCAACTTCGTCACTGAAAGTTGCTCAATATATTTTTCCTATTTTATGCTAACATTCAACAAACAGTAACTGCGGTGTGCATACACCTTAAGACTACTACTGCTGTACTTATGTATACTCCTCACTTGGTACTTACCCATAGCAAAACATATTTTCATACTATTAATTGTATACTAAGTACTATTAAGACTTTTAAACTGTTTATTGTTAAATGTGTTGCACCTGTCTCTCTGCTGTTCTAGTCATCTATGTGTTGTCGATGTGAAATGAATAGACGTGTATGTGAAAATGCAAATTGTTTTATTATACCTAAATACTTAAAATGTATTAAAATGAACACCTGTCTACTTCAGATTTTTAGAATTTCATTTATCGCACACTGCAAATATTTTGGAAGTACTCATGTGGCTGAGTAAAGTAACTAATGGCATGAAAAATGACTAATCTGGCCACTATAATGTTGTATTTAAAAAAAGTTGTGATAACATCTCATGGTTTTTAAACTTACCTAATAATTATTATTTTCAATATTGACTATGACCTAGCGAACTGAAACATACTACAGAGAATGATAAAATAATATCCAATATTATCACAGTGACGAGACGTTATTTTTATCTATTTAAATAATATACGTGATCAAGTTATAAGCACAATTGACACGATGGACAGTAAATTGTGGGATGTGTGGGGTAAGTCGACGTGGAATCCCAGAGGAGAAGATTAGCATTGTTCTAATTCCTAGAGGTTCCGTAAACAACGTACAGGTACACATACAACTGCAACACCCAGAAAGGGAAAAAATGTAAGCCTTAGTACGGTATATCCGCAAAACGCGAGTCGGGTCTGCCACCGAACCAACACCACACGTGTAGTGAAGACTAGTGTACTCGAGGGGAAGTGTTATTAACTGCCTTTTAAAACAGCAGACGCATTATTTAGGATGCAGACATATAACATTATCAATGTGTTAGAATTGTACTTGGTCCATGATATAAATTGAACGTTGAATATGTAGGTTACTTTAGTCATAGACAACATACTTTAAACTGTAACAACTGCAGAACTGTTTCGGTAATAAAATACGTGAAAGTTTTGTAGTATATTTATTAATTATGTTTTAAATATGTTTTAATTTTATTTTATACCAATCATCACAACCTAAAAGGCTATAAGCGTTATAATTTTTCGAACAAAACGGCCGAGTAGGCTAAAGCGGCCATGTTGATTCTATTTTGAAAATTCCGAGATGGTAAGCGTCCTCTACTGTGGAATAGCAGAACTGTCTAAAATTACAGTTTATGTTCTTATGATATAAAAACAAAACGAGAACAATACTTCGTTTACTATTTTCTACTTTCTTTCCTTTTACTCAGTCTTCTTTCTTATTTACCACATAACACTACTCGTACAAAACTGATAAATAAAGCTATCGAAAGTTTGACATTAGATATTAATTGATCCATTAACTGTCGTCATATCACGATAAAACCTTAAAAAATTACCTACAAATATTTTATAATTAATGTCATGAAACATGGCAACCTTAGCCTGGACAGCTTGAAGCGAATTCGAAACGCGGGCAACACTGTGCCTACATAACGGTCATTCCTTAGGTGTGGACGGAGAACTGTCTTCAGCTTTCCGCTTGCTACCTGCATTTTGTATTCTGCTCTTGTCAGGCTTGTACTTTTCCCACTTCTTGTGGTTTAACTGATCGAAGTCATCACAATATTGAGCTATTTCTCGTAAGTATGTTGAGAGGTGCAGTAATTCTCTATCCCTGTCTCTATTCAAATGCGCTTGCCGGAATGGTCGTATCTTCAAACCACTCTTGGGGTTCATTATAAAGTTCCTCCTAATGTCATCAAACATTATTGTGTTTTTGGAGCTGTATTGAGGATACTTGCCCCATATTACACCTAAAGGTTTCACCTGTAATAGACATGAATATTTGAAACACTTCTGAATCACACTGAATCACTCATACTATGTATTTGATAAATAAATGAAGCAAGATAATGTCAGTCTGTTGTTCTAGAAATAGAAAAAGAAATAATGGAGTTTAGGACAGATGCCAGAAGAATAATAAAAAATATGTATTTTTATTAGTCTCTTCATACCCAAAAAACAGCTGTGGTTCTTGTTTATATGACATTCAAAAGTAAACATTGAACAAATTATTTTGAATTACATGAACACTTACATCTATAGTGCCATATTTGGCTGTATGGACAGTGATCATTGCCAAATAATCCAGATAAAACATGATCTTATAGTCTTGGTGTGTGGAAACACCAAGCAATCTCATTTTCTCCTCAATCCACTTCATACCGGTCGCTGACCAGATTACTATGTCATAATCTTCATACGCTGATGTCAGGAATTCATGAAGGAATGGACGCATAAGTTCATAGCCTGTAAGAATAAATATATATTTGAAAATAAATTGTTATTGTGTTATAGTGATATCAAAGTTTGTCTGCCTCATTGATCAGGTGGTTGCAAAGCATGATTGTTGATCAAGAGGTTCTGGGTATACATTTTGGGGCAGGTTCTATTGGATTTTGTAACTTAGATGTTCTGGTCAAAATTTCTATTAGTGACTTACAGACTGCTAGTTAGCTAGAAGGATATTTGAAATAGCCAAATGAAGCTACTGACTTGCTGCTACAGTTCTTGCCATATCTGTATGTAGTGATATCACTTATAAGTAGATGTTGGGCTGGGTTTCTTGTGGGACACTAGGGATTCGGTCTTAAATAATTTGTTAAAAATTTATCTTCATTGATATCTCCCAGGATTGTCTAGTAAAGATCACAATTTGTTGATACATTCATTTTTTAGATCAATGATGTCTTGAAAGTTATACACTTAAGTTACATTTATGTTAATATAGTAAATAATTGATTTGTATTGTGTCGATATACACTTACCAGTTTCAGCAACAGATCTGTGATCAAACAGTGTATAATCTATATCTAGGACCAGTAACTTTTTATCAGGTCTCGGTTCGTTCAGAGTGTTAATTTTATAGTCACGGACTCTCTTGTTTATTTTTGCTAGATAAACCTGAAATTGAATGCTATCATATAATCATACATATATCTTGGCAAATAAATATTTAAAATGAACATTAAAAACATAAAAATTGTGCAGTATAATCTGAAGTTATAATATAATTTAAACTGCCTCACTGAGGCAGTCAGTGTGGCAAAATTCTGGGCCAAAACCATTTAGGGACTTAAAATGTGTTTGTCATCTACACACTGAGAAGAAGATATAATTTAAATTAATAATAAAATTCAGGGACCACTCACATAGTAATCTGATCTCTTATATATCGACAGCTTGTGCTATGGTAATCAAAGAGCTGATAAACAACATGCATAAATTTCTTTATATATACATAGATAATTTTTAACAGACCAAACAACTATGCTGATCACATTAATATTTTTCTCATGTGGGAATTAAACTCACAATTCCTAACTTGCCAGTCAAGATGACTAACTGGGAAAACAACAAGCAAGTGAAACATTTAAACGATTTGTCTAATATAATCTATCAAATAATTTGGTATATAAATGTCTGATGTTTAGAAACTACATTTTATTCTTAATGCATCCAGTATCTACTAATGACATGAGACAATTTATCGAAAGTTGTCTGCCAAGTTCATTATTAATAAGTTTAACATATTAAACTGATCAATCAATGATTCACATAGCCAAATCCAAAAATCTATATAAGATTGTGTGTTCGACTGAGTAATTATAAGTTGCTAGTTCACAGTTGTTGAAACTTGTTTAAAATGACTTTTCCTTTAGTTTTAAAATTATAATACCCAAACCAAATATGGTTGCCGATATTTATTAAATTACTCTCAAATTTATAGCAAGAGTGTCCCTATCATTCATGTCCATCCTCACCTCTTGATTCTCAACATCTACTTCCTCCTCCTCAATATCCAGATCGTTGACAACTTCATCGCCAACATCTGGCTTAGTTCTAGCACCTTCAATTGCCTCTTCTAAGGAACCCATCATCATTATCTTCAGATTTGGTTTGAGGTTCAGGTTTGACAAGGTGCAGTTATCAGTTGCCACTTTGCCTATAATGAAAAGTACAAAACTGTAAGACAACTAAAATAATGTTTAGTAAGTACCTACTACAAAGACCTTATGATTTCCATATGTAAGGATTTGTACATTGAACGAAATAGCTTCCAAAATGACTTCATGTAAGTATTATGCTGACTTATATAAATGTATTTTTCAATTTAAATATAGGATGCATATTTACAAAAGCTTCTGCGAAATTATGAGTACAATTTTAATATTTTAACGCAGTGACATTACATTTTAAAGTACTTCGCTAGTTATGCGATATGTTTATCCTCTACTTTCTTCTTTTATCAATGAAAAAGCAGAGCTATTCTAAGAATTTTACGGTAATTAGGTTACGAAAAACGATTGTTACGGATGTTGCAAAAACCCGTGTAACATCGTGTTAATGAATATCATTTGATATCAGTTAACAATATGCGTTTTTAATAGTTTATTAATAATTTATTTACCTTGGAATTTAACGTTAAGTAGCTTCTGTCTTTCCGGTCGAACGCCCGTAGCATTTTCTATAGCGATTTTTAACATTGCCACAGAATCCGAAGGCGAAAGTTCTGGTATATCATATTCTTTTCCATTCCACTTTACACTTAATTTAATAGGGTTATCGTTTATATCACACATTTTCCCATTAAAATTTTACTGGAACGTGAAAATAGTGCAAGTGGCACTAACGACTGGCAGGTGACACATAAACAAAACAACGTTTGACGCTAGGGATGTCCTCGAACTTTTCATTTAGTTGTGTACCTTACCGATTATCATCAAGAACGGATCAGTACCAATAATGTATTTTATTTTTGTTAAATAAAATAAAGAAGTATTGTTGATTTTCGCAACAAAATTGAAAATCATGATATTGAATAATTTGTGTCCAAAAAAGCTGTCCGCCCGAACAGGGACTTGAACCCTGGACCCTTGGATTAAAAGTCCAATGCTCTACCGACTGAGCTATCCGGGCTGTGAAATAACAATTGAAAATAGTGTATAGATTAAAACCATATTTAAAAAAGGTTTTAGATGTAACATTTATCTAAAGAAGTTTATGAAATTCTGCTTTAATTTTTTAATATAAATAATTGGTTGCAAGAACATGGAGAAACAAGAGCAAAACAGGTGAAAACGCAAAATTGGAACATCACCTAACAGATCATACATTACAATTTTGATTGTGCCTAGTCAGTATATTTATGAAAGTACTAAGTAGGTATACAAGAAAAAACTGTTTAACTTTGATAAAGAATAACAGTAGATAGTTAGGGTATTATTATAATACTAGAAATAAAGATAAATTGTCCATACCGCGTTTTTGCTTAAGTAAGGTGTCTCATACTTTTATGGGGAACTGTATTCGTTTCTACAATAAAATACCAAAAGACGTTATTAATCTTTTACATAACAAGTTTAAATCCATTGTAAAAACTAATCTTTGTAAAAAGACATTACAAGGTAAATGATTACTTAAATGATAAATATGCTTCATGTGATGTTTCTCCAGCTCCACAATAAATAACTTATAGTACCTATAATGTCCTAATATACTATGTATGCACTTATTTTAAAAGATGTTTAAGCACACCTATGGAGTGTCTTTCGCCGCTTCTTCTCCATAGCGAGGTATCTTCCGAAGCGGTGGTAGTTTCATTTTCAGTTTTGACGTACAAAAAGTGTTCTATTGAACCAATTTTGAATAAATGACATTTGAATTTGAATTAGAAAAAAAGTAAACAAAAAAAGTCTAGCAATCTTATTCACCAATTTATTATAAAATACTCTCAAAAGAATTATATAAAATAGCGCATTTTTTAATAATTTTCTGGTTCGTAATTAGGATCCAAAGTATTCGTTCTTATGATTTCCTTGTAGACGAAAGCTGATTTCCTGGGCGTTCTAGTACGTTCCGGACTAGTGAAATTTACTTCGTAGAGACCGAATTTGCCGCTGCAAAATATGACAGACATTTCGATATTTGCATATAACAACAGCATACAGGGCATAAGAAATGCATTATTATTTATTTCCTGTTAGATAAGAAGAAATTGGCTTGCAGTTTTTGTGTAAACTGACATTATTCAAAATAAAATTATGTATTGTTGTTGTATTCAAAAGTATGTCTCTGATACCCTTTATAACGAGGTAAACTCGAACCATATTATTTATATTGCTTTGTAGGTAGGCAGAGAGCAACGAGTGCCATATATTTCTATACAAGCATGCTTCATCATCATCATCATCAGTCTCTTTAAACAAGTACATTGGCTTCACAGAACATTAAAACAATTAATCTAATAAATTGGCATCGTAATTGGAAGTCTGTCAGACAAAAAAAATAAACATGTCGTCGTCGTTTGAAGTTATTATATAAATATTATATATAGTAGTGAAACAAAACTAAGATCTAAAGCCATTTCATGCCGAGTAGAGACCGGAGTCCAACAGTGAAATGGATGACGAAACAAAAGAAAACGTACTTGTAACCCTGCTTCCATTCAAAATTATCCATCAAGCTCCAAGCGGAATATCCCTTCACATTGCAGCCATCTTCTATTGCATCCAGCAAAGCATTGAGATAGTTTCTGTAGTAACGAATACGCTCATCATCGACTAGACCTTCCGGAGTGGACCAGCCATTCTCAGTGACATATACTACAGGATTATTGTACTGCTCCTTGATCTCTCTCAGAACGTTGTAGAATCCCCAGGGCACTTCCTGTAATTTAGCGATTTGTCATCAGATACCTGTGTGAAGCATTACATTGGTGTATAATTTACATAATATAATAATGTATTCTAATATAATAATGTGTTCTATTTACCTGTAACCAAATTGATTGTGACTGCGGCCAGGAGTCGTTTTTCATTAAAATGACATTCAAATCGTCCTTAAGCGACGGCACAGGGTACATGCCTGCAATGGACGCATCACGGTACGCCAGCTTTGTAGTATAACTGTTGAGCCCATAGAAATCAGCCGAACCACGGATTAGACTAACATCGGCAGCTGACAGCACCGGCAATCGAGATTTTTCAAAACCTTGCTCTTTGCTTTTAAGTGCGACTTTTCGTTTCAATTGCTCGGGGTAATCTCCGTCTTTGGAGAAAATTGGATGAGCGTATTGACCCCACTGTAAAACAAAATATGTCTTAAAAAAACTAATATAATCAGCATTAGAAACTTAATTGACTTAAAGAAAATAAGACTTGCATGAAATTGCCTAGCATCTATAGCCGCTTGATGATTATCGAATACATTAGATGCAGGATGTATCCAGGGGCAGTTGATAGTAATGCCAACGGTTCCGTTTTGGGTTTTTCTATATTGCTCGTCGTACAATCTGTACACTTTTGCGTGAGCAAGAAGCACATTTTTGGAACACAAATATTCGGCGATGCCAGAATCATTCAACATGGGTGCTGTTATTATCGAGCCGTAGCCTTCATAGCATAACTGCTTAGGCTCGTTGATCGTTATCCACATTTTAACTCGATCCCCAAAATTTTCAATTAAAACCCTTGCGTAGCTCACAAACCAATCCACCACCTCAGGATTCACCCATCCACCTAACAGCTGCAGTCGCTGCGGCAGATCCCAATGGTACATCGTAACTAACGGCTTAATATTTTTGTCCAACATTTCGTTTATGAGTTTATTGTAGTAATCGATACCGGCTTGGTTTATTTTATTGGAGAAACCATTTGGTAGTATCCTCGTCCAGGAAATGGAAAATCTGTAGAAATGTAAGCCAAGTTCTTTCATCATTTCGACGTCTCGTTTGTACAAATGGTAGGAGTTTGCTGCAACGTCTCCATTGCTTCCATCGTCTATTGGTGACGGTTTCCTGTGTGTTGCAACATCCCATATTGATATTGATCTACCTGAAAAAATGCTTAAAAAGTTATAAAATTCCTGTGAAGGTTTCTTCTACAGCTACCAGAGTCATAGCCCAAAGATGTTTCTACGACTAAGTAACAGTGGTAGCACAATCAAATGAATGAAACAATATTTGACTAAAGCCAATGAATCTGTATCCTGTGGATACATACATACATATTTGACGTGACATTTATAGATAAATTCATTAAGATACTCACCATCTTCATTCCAGGCTCCCTCGATCTGATAAGCGGCTGTGGACGCGCCGAATATAAAGCTATCTGGAAATTTTCTTACCCAACTGTTCGATAATACAGCATTAAGTCCAAGTAGAATCGAGATACTGAAACGGTGTTACCATTTTCATAGCTTAATAACTTAGTATTAACGGATATATCGCAATTTTTTTTAGATACGAGCCAAGTGTATAAGAAATAATAATAACACTTAACAAAAACTTATTGAAATCTATCCGATAGTTTTTCCGTGATGAGGGCACAACTGCAGGCCTCTACATTTTGTTCAGGTATACTTACAGTTAAAATTTTCCAAAAACTTAAACGACTTAATTGAAATATTTCGATAAAACTTCAATTATTCGCGACCTTTTGCGTAGCAGCTGCATGCTGTCAACTTACTAAAAACTATTTAGTATTTACAGAAATAAAAATATTACATCACTTCCGTATTTCTGCAAAGAGGCAGCCAGGGGAGTGTAGTGCATTTCCAAGATCTGTGATGTTATACGTTCCACCATGAAATAAGAGGTGGGCCTGTTGTTTTACACCAGTTACAAATCCAGGCCTTGGGTTACTATTGGGAATTTCGATATTTGGAAATTTATTTAAGAAAACGAACAGTACCCGACGCGGGGTTCGAACCCAGGACCTCTCGACCAACAGTTGAACTAGCAACCAAACAAGAAAATTAAATTACAAAGCATACATATATACGTACATAAAAATCAATAAATTAAAAACAAATTCTATGTATTAAGTATAATACATAGATATTTACCCACAAAACGCCGCTCGAGTCATCTTACCACTGACTTAAGAGGGCCAACTGATTTCATCTAGTGCCTTTATACTCCTTGCTGTACATGGCTAGTTATTTAAGCAGGAATTTCGACAATGCATTCGATACGTATAACATTAGAAGCGCAGAAATTCATTTTACGCATAATAGGAGTATGTATTAGCGTACAGATTTATTTTTCGCAATGACCGATTTCCATTATAATGGTTATTGTGTCCAAGTCCATAGTCTAGGCTACTGTAGGTTAGTGCTTGTCTGCTTCCTAATCTGCCAAACTCATTTGCCCGAGGTGAATCATGCTATACAATACACTACCCTCTGGAGACCAGCTTTACGCACTAAGACGCAACTTACCTGTCTAGGTACAGCTACATATGTATATGTAATGGCCGCCGACAGATTGCAGATAAACGGATAAACGGATTGCAGATAAACTGTTATCCCAAATAGCATATCCAGCGTGGAGTTTATATGCAAAACCCTTCCGGAGAAGCCTATGTCCAGCAATGGACTGAGACAGGCTGATGATGATTCTACAAAATGAAAATAAAACAAGTTTTCAGCAAACAATTACTTATTAAAGGAATTTCATGACAAAAACCGCACGTTCACTTCGAAATAACCTCATTGAAGACACAAAAATATATATAATACACCCTACATAATACACAATTTATAATTAATCTGAAGGTAAATCACCGCAGTGAACTTTTGTTGAAATTTGCAAAAGTTACGACAGTATGTCGTCACAAAGAGGAAGTAAATAAGCATTATAATTACATACTTCATTTCAATGATATCCGTTTAACGAAAGCGAAAACAATATTAAACGACATTTTTTTGGGTTATACAAGTCATATTTCTTTATCGCTTATGGGAAACACTGGTGGTCTCATCAGATCTCGTTGTGCTGACGTTACATCGCCTAGAACATAACTGAAACAGATAACATTATTGCGATTAAAACTTCATATCAGATTTTGGGTCTCGTGTCGTAAGTTCAGCTGTGAAATTTCCCGAAACTACAAATTTAGTTAGGTATATGTTTAACCTTAATTCCAGACGATCTTCGCTCATCTAGTCTTTTCTTTTTATAATCTAAAAAAGAATATACCATATTAACACAAAAACTTTTTTTTACAAAGCGGAGGGGAAGAGAAATATATACCATGGGGACATAATATAAAAAAAAATACTTGTAGTACCTATACACATGAATTTGAATGTCTGAAACTACTTACTTCTGCCAATTCGATTGGTGCCTAGTTTCCCAACATTGGTGAGCTGTTCTTGATGAACCTAATATTAAAGAAATTAAGATAATTGATGTGAATAACAAATTACGTGTGACATAGGGAATTTTGTACTTTTGCAAATAGAGCGAAAAATATAATCATAACAGATGTTTGAGTGATTTTATTGTGGTTGTAAATGTTCATAATCATTCGTAGGGTACACCTACCTGAATCGTTGGGAACATGTGCGGCGCGTAATACTTCGGAGAAAACAATTCGTTGTAATACTTTTGTGACTGTAACAAAGATAATACTGAACTATAAGAGTCTAGTAAGATCATTAAAATACTGGTAACAAATTATAATAATTTAATATTTACTAAGGTATTACAAATTAATAACTATGTTTTACCTCTAGAAGATACCGCGATGGAGACAAGATGTATGAATTGACTGTAAGAAAATTATGTTTCTATTACAAACTAACATGGAAAATGCGCGATGTATTATTTTATTTAACTTCAATTTAATAATGTTAAACTTAAGTTTCATAAAATATATTGAAAATGCAACGTAGTTTATGCAAAAATATGAAGACTGTTAGATTACTAAAATTAATTTCACATGAATTACCGTTTGGTATAATTTGGGTTTCACTTTTAAATGTAACGACTCTACCATCGACCCATGTCTTCACTGACTTTCTCCCTGTGTTTTTTAATAAACTTTCATTGTAATCCGTAGTATCACTTTCCACTATAGCACTCCACCAATCACTCGTAACTGTGCTCACATCGCAAACGCTAGGTGGATCCGTTGCAGTGGACTGATTGGACTTTGTCGTTACATTTACTCTATATCTCTTCATCTTTTTCTTGCTGTTATTCTGTTTCTTTTGTTTCTCATCAATATAATCCATTGCGACATAGCTACATAGAGTCGTATCAGTTTTCGTACTATCACTTGTACCACTTTTAAGGTCTCTGTTTCGTTTATCATTACCTAAATCATTTAAATTGTCAGTATACATTAAAACTCGTTTAAAGCCCTAATCGTAACTGATATCCTTCTTACCTTTACATAGAGATTCTTTTATGTCATCTTTAATATATTTTCTGTTATCCATAATGCATTGTATTGCGCATGTTGAGTTTCTAATCTGCTTCTGAGTTTGTTTGTCTAAAAATTATTGTAACACAACATTTTATAAAGGCATTGTATAAATCGTAAAAGGTAGAAAAAACGTTTAAGGCAAGTCAAAGACACTAATATATGTATATTGGTAACTTTTTAAGGTCATATTCGACTTTTGAAGAGAGAAGACAAAAAGGCTGGATATTGTAAACTTATAATAAATAATTAATCCACATAAAATTTATAATAACCCATAAAATGGATTTTGATCAATTTTACGATTCTAGTGTTATACTGTGCATGAAAAATTGTAGGTTTGACATACCGGTAGTACATGTATGTGTTAATTTTGCTTCTTCTTTTGCCATATACAATTCGGGATTGTATAACATAGATGTCTTGATTATTTCGCATTGACATGAACTGAAAATGAAAACTGTCAAAATTAACGTTACCTAAAGTTAAAATTGACGTTTATTTCTTACGTAATGATTTCTACGATTCAACTTCTACCGTAAGCTAAATCAGGGAACTTTGTGCCTTTGTATTCTTTGTTATATAAGTGAATGCTATAGTACAAAGTGAGGTTAGATATCAATAGAAAAGTATTGCAAAACGATTCTGACCATAGTGTAATGAACTCATTAGTAAGTGTTGTTACTAACCATGAATTTACACTCTGCAATCCAGAACCATGTTTTGCAACTGTAAAAATGCAAACATGTAAAAAATAAATATTTTTGTAACTCAAGTGTATGTAAAATTCACTATTGGAAAACATAATTAGAAAACATTTATGTAGAGTTTTCGGATATTACCAGCTCTCTCGTTGCCAAGAAAAGTCACATCGGACGGTTTATTTTTATCATTACAATTAGATAATGACGGTAAGAGAGATTTTATAATAGCCACCGGATTTCGGAATCTGTAGCAAAAATAAATATCAATAAAAAATATTTATTTCATATAATTAGGTATACTTTTTTATCTAGTAATTTTGTTTACTTACTGTAAATGAAGAAACTTATTGGAAATGTACCTGGAGAAAAATGCCAGAACAGAATGAGATTTTATTTACAGAAGAAGGTTACTATTATAGGTTTAAGGTTAGATTACGTACCTAGTGTAAAGTTATTCTCAGTTTCGAAAAGTGATTCTAGAATTTTAAAAATCAAATAATACTAACAAATAGACCATTTATTATTTCTCGTAATGTTATGGCATTGGAGAGACATACTTAAAATTAAGAACAGCAGTAATGAATATTCAGTTACTCACAGTTTAACGTTCTTAATATTCAATGACTTAACGGAAGCTGAATATTTAGTATCGTCACAAATAATATTCTCATTGTCAACGTGCGAATTAGGTTTCGATAGTAAAGGAACATGTATGTGATCCATCTGGAAGATAAATGAAGGAATCGATTCAAAAATTTTAATAGGTCAAAAATTTATAGAATTTCATTCAAAATCCAAATGTTACTTTTCGTTCTTGGTGTTTAAAGGGCAATTTATCCTATACTTAAATATGACATTATTTTACAAATATTACCTGTGGCATTAAGAAACTTAAAGATTTTAAGTTTGATTTATTATTTCCAGAACACTCTTTAATGTTCTCCATGCAATCTTCAGCTGTTGAAATTTTTTGTTTCTCATCCTTCTTAGTACAAATATTCTCTTTTCCAATCACATCATTTATTAAACCTAATTTATTGATAGAGTCACTGTTGCTATCACAACAACAACAAATATTGTCTGTACATGGACATAAATTTTCATTATTATGCGATTTACTCTCAAGATTCTAAAAACGAAAGCAAGTAGGAAGTTAAAATTTATACCAAAATTAAACGATAAACTAAATATGTGATCTGGTCTTTCTACCTTTGTATTTGTAAATTCGTGTAAGTAAATCTCAGTTTCGTCGCATTCTTCGTTAATGTTGTTCATAATATGTAAATTTGATTTAGGCATACAATTATAATTTTCGTCAAGCTGACCATTCATCCATTCATTTTGTTTCAAAAAATTATATATTCTGTATGTTTTTGCAAGTTCCATATCCTTTTTCACTGCATTTGCAGCGGCTTCTATATTGGCGACATTATTCATATACTTTTTTCTCCGTTTGAAATTACTGGTATGGTTTAAATGGGGTAACAACCTTTTCGGTAAGTTTGTCTGGTTATCGTACTTTCCCTTAAAAATAACTTTCCAGCAGACAAAGTAAAATGATAACATTTTTATAATTTTTTTCAAATTAAAACGTTTATGACGTTCCTCCTTTATTACCTTGTTATACTTCTTCGGATATTTTTCTTCAGCCATTTGTATATCTCCATTACCAGGACATGATTTTATTCTTATACCGTCATTGAGACTAAAATTTTCATTAGTACTTCCTTTCGCTCGCCTCTCTGATGCCGGCGAGTCATTTAATTCAGTCTTTGTACGATTTTTATAATTTTTACATTTTACATTTAGAGTGACATTTTTATAAAGTCTATTTCTTTTACGGATCTTTGATCTCGGTATAATACTTGGAAAATTAATGATGTGATTTTGATTCGATTTAAAGATATGTCTTCCTATCTTTGTTAACATACGTCTGTTTGGTGACAGTTTGTAAGAGAAAAATGGTTTTATCTTCCTTCGCATAATATAAAATATTGCTTTTGTGCAGTTTTTACAGTAATTTTGTGCGTTTCTACGATTTTCCCTGTATGTTCGAGATCGAGTATTTAATTTTGATTGATATATATTTATCTTGTTTTGCGCTAGTGTTATTATACAGGCAGTTTTATTTCTTATAACCTTATTTGTTCGTTCCTCTTTTTCATCGCTTATGACATTTTCCTTATGCATTATGTTAAAAGTGCCGTAATCATTCTTAGGAGCCTTGTAAAAATCGTATCTGATATTTTCATCAGTACAAATATTCTTTTTCATAAAGTTTTGAGGTACATCTACAAGCTTATCATTGAAAAAAACATTTCTGTATACGTATCCAACAGTTACTTCGTTATTTGGATGTGAGAAATATGTAAAATCTAAATGATTGTCTTGTACAGATTTGTTGGGATTATTTTCGTTTTCCAACTCGTCATCAGATATCAACAGCGGAGTTTTATCTTGATTGTCGTTTATTTTATTTGCAAAATAAGGTCTTATTTCACTTATATTGGGATTTTTCATGCTTCGAAGAAGACTGTCTTGTTCCGTGCAATTATGTGATTTAGTGGCTTTAAACTAAAAGAGAAGGAAAACTTAAGGATTTACGCATTTTTAACTTTATTTGGAAGTTTGCAAATTTTTCTATTATGTGCACATTTGCATATTTACTCGCTAAAATAATTATGAAGCATATTTTACACGGTGGTGATAGAAAACGTAATAGAGCATACACGTTACTAATTGAAGGAATAATGTGATTTTACTCATCGCTAATATCATAATTACTTACAAAGCATTTGGGTCTCGGGTGCAGATTCGTTACATCACAATCGGACAGACTTCCATTGTCGTCCGTGTCATCTGATGATCCTCTTTAAGAATTCATTAGAACGGTAAATATTATATTTTGAAAAGTTCATGCCTGACGATTGCGGATGTTACAAAAATTTGTCTATTGCATGAACGGTAATGGATGAAATGGATTATTATGAATATAATGGATTATTGATTCATTTTTAATATTTAGTTGTATTGTTAGCCGACGTTAACAAAAACGTTTTATTGTTAATTCGAAGAAACCAAACCAACCAAAAAAAAATTACATTACAAGTATAGCCCCACAGTAAGGTTTTTACGTGTGTATGCCGTAGAAGTACAAAAAGAAAAATGTTTACACATAGACCCAGAAGAAGTGTTTAAACTAATTATATACGTGTACGGGCAATATCCGTTTAGGAAATAAATTCGAGTCTAATATGCCAAGAAACTTCAGATGAGTGCGTACATATTATCAAAATGACCAACGGAATAATAACGCAATGTTGTATGTAACAGTTATGTTTCTATCGCATTATACGTACTATTCCTCAATCTTTTTCATAAGGTTTCATTTAATGGGCCAATTCTAGCAATCAATATGTTGAAATTTATTTTTTGGAAATAGTTCATTCTGGCAACAACGACGAAGAATCCGATTGCTTACTTTTCTAAACTGATGTCACTGAAGTCTCCATAATCTGCGGGGTCCAAGCAGATGGTACACAAGCCACCAATATCGGAATAGCAACTGGCGCAGAACGCGCCAGGACAGTTTTGCGTCTCACACCTGTTAAGATTAATGATCGTCTGCATTATACCCTTACTTAAGCAATCCGTAATCGGTATTTACTGAATAAATTTATTTGACATTAGTAATAACACTTTTTTTACATAACATAAGTAGTGTGGGTGTAGCATAAGTGATGAGACGTGGGAACGTACTACACTCCTATGTATATAACTTCGGATAAATACATGCGTGATGTTAATGGATCGGGTTTACCTTATAAGTTCCGTATTTAGTTCACTTTCAATTTCCTTTGCATTGCATAACAAGCATTGGGGTTCCTGTGGAGTGATTCCTAAGATGTATCTCAGCCAATGAAAACTGTAATGTAATTTTGGTGTTAATTAACTTTGATCACAAATTCGCTGATGTGAAAAATGGACAGCAAATGTCTGGAATGTTATTAATGCGACGTGGTCCGACGCCGAACACCGATCATTCATAGAGGAGCTCTGATTGACAACAGAGCTGCGGTCTAGAGCCGTCATTGAAGATGGCATTTTTATTAGTAGATATTATTTGCTTACTTTCATTATACGCAAGACATGGCCCCTGCGTGGCAGGGATGATACCTAATTTACGTTTCTTACTATTAAAAGAACTTCTTCTATGAAAACAGTGTATTCTATTGATTAATATATAGTTGATGAAATTAAAAGTAGTAGATGTATAAGATTGATATCAATGATTTTGTCCGTTTTTGTATGTCCACTGTATTGTGTACGTAATTCGCAATATCGCGAGTATTGAGTCATTCTACTCTATTATATTCTACGAATTTAACTCACGGTATATGAGTATTGAGCCAGTGTCGGAATGTGAGTTTTCCTTCCGGTAGATATTTATATTCCTTGTGAAGTTTCCTTCTGGCGAATTTCATAAAACCTCCTGAAAAATGTGTACAATGTGTATAAAATGTGTACTCAACAATAATTATCAAGCTAGAAGGCTATCGAGGCTATTGAAAGACAGCGGTATAAATATTTTATCAAGCGACATATGGACATTATGTTATAGTCATTTGGAATGCCTCATGTGTCTAAGCTATGCTTGGTCATTTGATAGTAATAAAAATTAGCGTCGACTCTTTAGGAACAAATATTCTAAATAACGGAGATCCCGGTTTCACGGTTTCTATAAAACTGGGATAGTATAAGAAAGATATGGAATGGAATTAGAAAGAACATTTCATCGTTATTAAAGAGATTCATAAAGGAATAAGCAGAGGATAAGCAGGTAATAACACACTTGTAAATGCTTCCTTAGTTGAATCCTATACAATATATTCTACCGTGAAAAAGGGAAAATTATTCATTTTACCCAGAATTTCAATGACCTAAATATATGATGAAACAAAAGCACATCATACCCCTAGTTCTCAGAATATGGTCGTACAGCCATAAAGCGCGCGCTTTCGCACGCTCTGGTCGATAGTGCCCCATGATAAGATGACGCAAGCGGAGGCCGTACGGCTCGAACAGCGCGAAGAACCATAGGAGAAATATCAAAATACCTATGTAGTGGAGAAAATGATTATTTCAAAGGCTTTAATGTTAGTTTTATTATGCTATGTACTAGTAGCAATAATGTACCACAGTCAAAACAACCGGTATAATAAATGGCCTCATGAACCAAGTGAAAGAAACAATACAAGAAAATATGTTTTAACATCATGTTGCATTATATTGAATGTCATACCAATCTGTGTATATCTCTTCAAATCTGGTGGATAAGGATCAGGGAGGCAGGATAAGGTCGATGATTGCGCTGATAGTGGAACAGTCAGAACTCTGAAGATCGATCGCAACATGTCCGCTATTAGCCCTGTTCCAGTTATAATTACACCTGCATCTCTTGGACCAGCTGAATAGATTTAAAATTATTAAATTCTTTAAATGCACTAAAACTACAAAAGGGGGAGGAAAGTTTGACAGGACTGCAGTGGCTGGAAAGCTTTAGTCTCTCCACCCCTGTGGAAAATAGAAATGACATTGTATTTACAATAACAAAGGGATTCTCATGGTTTCGTTAGAGTATCTAAATTTATTTCAACCGACAAGTTTGAGTCGCTATAATATCATCATCATCATCATCAGCCTATATCAGTCCACTGCTGGACATAGGCCTCCAATGAGGGTTCAATGAGCGCCATCGCGCCCTGTCCTCGGCTTGTCGCATCCAGAATCTGCCGGCAGCCTTATGAATATGTAGTTTTTATATGAATATGAATATGTAGTTGTAGCTTTTACAGTAATAATAAGATAGTATTAAAAAGATAAAATATAATATAGGGAACATGTTTTACTAGATGCACTTACGTGGCAAATTCGTTTGACGCTTTCCATGATAACGTATGGTCGTCAACACCCAGTACAAACTGTAATCAGCCACCATGTGTATCATCAGCTTGAATGTCGTGATAGTCATGAACACCATAGAACGGGTGAGATGAACTCTTTCTGACGACACGAGGCGGAAGGATGTTGTCTGGAATAAATTTATGAGATTATATCAGGTAATTTTAATGAAACAAGACTGTTAATTCTAGCTTCTACTGAAGGCGGTAAAGATCTATGCGTAGGGTCCGCCTTAGGAATCTTTACCACTGTACCCATTTATACTGCAAAATACATGGAGCAATGTACCTAAGGCGTTTTAAATGTACATTGGAGTAGAAACAATGGAATGAAGATGCCTATCGGTTTATTTACGAATATGTAATAGATGTATTTTGCCAGTTATTAGGAAGCTATTTATAGTTATACATATTAACTAAAGTAGACTGAATAAAACTGTAATGCTATACTCCCATAAGTAATGAAGTACAGGTCCACGACATTAGACCGAAGTAAATTAACATACCATCGATGTACTCAGAATTATCCAGTGTAACCCAGTCCAATCAGTGAGACATATATTATATAGGTAGTTCTTATAAAGCTCACGGTAACATATTTAGCTCGTTCTCTTCTGTTCAAAGGCAGTACAGTTTCTCTTCCCTCCTGTACTCTTTGCAAATCTATATCACGCAACTCTTTGGTGATGTATCTGTTATCGTACCGCGAACGTGTTTCGAACATTTGCTGGTAGTATTTAGCCCTAAAAATAATTATGAGTAGGTATCGACAGTTAGGTGAGCTTGTTCAATGTTGTAATTACTTTAAATTAAATACTCTTTAGATAAAAAAACATTTAAACGAGATGAAATATTAATAAATCAGAAGGATATTATGAATAATCATGAATTGTAGTAAATAATAACTATAACGGGAATCATTACATAATAAAGGGGGACATGGGCAATAGTCCTTTAGGGCCTATATCCAGCAGTGGACTTATACAGGCTAATAAATATGATAACGATGACCTAAGACAAATCAAAGAATGAAGAACATAAATTTACCGGAATATAATGAGCAGTAGGAATAAACTAGTAACACAGGAGCTCCAAGAGAGCCATGTAAGGAGGGGATCGGCTCTATTTCTAATTTCCGTGACGATACCAGCAGTAACTTGGCTAGGGGAACTACTGGAATTGGTAGTGAAGGTATAAGACTGGTGCATCCGGAGATTGATGAACAACATCGCCTTGACACGGCTGATGAATGTGCGGAGTCCTACGATGGTCAAAAAGAAATTTATAGACATTTTGTCAAATAATCAACCGGTTCAGTTTCAGACCACTCGATAAACACATCTCGGTAAAGATGTTCCATATAGCAGTAATTGAATAATTTAACAAAGAGAATAGAGCTGACATATCAGCAGTAACAGCGGATTTGCTACGTGGTAAAGTTTAACAAGGATTGCATGTCTTACAAATATTGCAATATGGAACGAAAAGTGCAAGAGAACAATGAGCCTCTGCAGGATTTCGAATTTTGTTTTACAATAATTTTACAATAAGACGCTATTAAGGCTAAGACTATGAAGTAATCTCATTTTTCTTCTCAATATACAATTACTTTTTACTTTTAAGCAGTGGTAATTTTTTATTTAGATGATCGAAATTTAGAATCGATAAGTGATAATGCATACTTCTTTTTATAGTTGCAGCGATGGATCTTTCAGCAAATTCAGCAACCTTACATACATAATTGTTGGAATTCACGGTAGAACATACAACTTTTGCAATATTATTATTATTTGGAAAGATAGGTGTTTGGTGTTCTCGTACATTTTTGTCGACATCGTTGTAATGTGAATAATTTTCTTTCAATATGTTTATACAATGTTCATAGGGAGTGCCAAATTTTTTATTGCATTCTGCGACAACCGTATTCAGCATTTCATATGTTGATTGTAAAACATCCACTGAAAAGTAAACATACTTTGAAATAGTATTTATACAATTTTCATAACGTTCATTATAATTAGTTACATTTTATAAAGTTATATTTTCGTATAATATAATATTAGTACGTACTTCACTACACTTTTTGATTCAATAAGTTAATCCGATTTTACGTATACTTAGGTACTTATTTTTTCAACATCATAGCTATAGTTTTATACACATGTCTCTCATTATTATATTATGAATATTTAAAGATAAATTAAATTTGACGTGGCAGATATGATCTAAACCCTTATTATACTTGAGGATATTTAACAATGAACCGGTGGACGGGTAAATGATGATAATGGTGTTGATGATGATGATCGTGATGAAACTGACATTGAACATTAGTAAATGAGAATCAAAAACGTATAGATTATAAGTAGAAGTAATACGTTTCATAAATTTCATTTGTTACTCAGAAACAGCTTTATTTTACACACCAATGCTATTCACAAGTCTATTGATTCTCGCCAACACACCGTCCATTTTATAGGCAATTTCCTTCAACCTGTCCATCATTATTTTTATCGCGTCGCTCAGCGAGTTGAATGGCTTATTCACGGAATCCGTTATTTGTTTCAGCTCCGTTTTTATTTGCTCCTGAGTGGGGTACATTAATTTTTAACGGTTAGTTCGTTGTATTAGTATGACTTGGCACACAATCCCTTTTAAATTTATGCGCATAATTTACATAGAAATTGTAGCATGAAATCATAATATTTTAACGATGAAAACTTACTTGTCCGTGTAAAGAGGTTTATATACTTGTGATGAAGCTAAATAACTTTGGGTTCCTGTTTTTTAAGAACGCATTATTTTATGAATGTTCTTTTTTTACCAAATTCATATAATTTTTTTCAGTAAAGGTGGTCTTTGCTATTAACATTCTTTACTCTTAACACAGTTAGAGCAATTAAACTTTACAGAACCTCTTGCTGAACAACAGACGTATGCCCAACGTGGGGATAACGGGCAAAAACCACTAAGAGGCGGCCTATGTCCAGTGGTAGACAAAGAGAGGCTGTATAAGTGGTGTGCTGTAATTGTGGAGACTGTTATTCAAGAAACCCTCCATTTTCGGGTAAAACATGTGTTAGCTGCGATATTTATGGTGTGTGGATACGTGTGTTATATAGCGTTATAGTACGAAGGTATTCGCGGATTATTTAAAAATCACATTAATTCAATTTAATAACAGTGGATTTTTATGTCAGTAGAAATACAAATGCTGATAGTGTGGACTAGACAATTGAAACCCTATAAATAACGACTGTTCTTTTTTCTATTATCTTATGATTAATGACTGAATAATCTCACTCTAATTTCTAGTAAATAATATCGGCGTTGTATCTAGATACAAAAAAACTCATAATTGATTTAGGTCGAGGCGTTTATAAAAATTGGAGCACGTTTTTAATCTGACCACACCTATTCTCTGCAATGCATGAAAACTCAAGGTTTTTTTGTCCTGTCGCAAAAGTTTGGCGCAGTATGTAAATATATTTTCTACATTTCGTTTTTAATCGTTTTGCGAGTCTTTATGTGTACATACAAGATTAAATTGCCCCGGTTTAATTCACGCATGTTTTTGATAGCTTGACTGGTGTTCGCTGCAACCTCGTCGCGATCGGCTGAAGTTCATGAAGAATGATCTCGGTTACTTTTGAATCTAATCGGGCTATCTCGAAAAAAGATAGGCGAGTCAAAAAAAATGATTGTACATAATTTAATCATTGCCAATATTCTACTAACAAACTGCCGATGCATACGAATCATTAGCATTTTTTGATAAATCTGACGAAGATAAGGTACTGGTGCAAATCTGGGGCTAATCCATTCACGGTCTAGGGTACAGAATACTTTCATTTCCAAATTCATATTATTTTTTTTATACTTTATAGCCAGATACATTGTATACGCTTATGTATTTAATATAACTTTATATCACATATCATGCTGTAGGTACTCTAAATATGTTTAAAACCTTTAGGATACTGAAAGAAAAATAGTTGCTCAATATTGTGGATCATCGTGTATATGACAATTTATTAGTTCCATACATTAAGTATCAGCTTGCAGACAGTTTCATATAGTTTCAACGTCTGGAACATTCTAGATTTAGGGCCGAATGATTTATAAGTTTGTGTACCTTTATTCATCAGTAACGGACATTTTGTGAAAGACGTTTTAAAAATTGTTTTTGTTCTTGGCTATACGTAATTTAAGGTATGCGGTTTGGAGATATTTTAAGTGATTAAGGGATTAAGATCAATAAAGATGAAGTATATTTTATTATACCATATTGAGAGGGGAACAAATACTCGTAATGTCAATTAAACAGTTTTATCATTTCTGTCTAAAAAGACAAATTAGAAAGGTCTGAACCCAGCTTTTATACACCCACCTGGGTACCCAGCTCCATATCCAGCTTAGAGAACATTATTAGATGCCCAAAAATGAAAAGATTTCCTTACAATGTTTCCCTTTCCTGTTATAGTTTATGTTTGTTAAGTAAAAGGCGCGTGTTGGTAATCGAAGCCCTACCCTGTAAGTGAGCGGCTGAGATCTAAGCCGCAAAACTTTCTTTCGTCAGGATAGTTCCAAAATTCAGTGATATAACAATGAGGATTTCGAAATATTAACGGATTTCTCAACTGAATGCAGAAAGTATTTGACACCGTTTTATTATTATTAAAATTTTACTAGCGAATATAAATTTACTGTTAGTCAATGTCAGATAAACATAAATGTATGGTTAGACATTAACATAGAGATTTAAAGAGATATGCTCCACGACACAGAGCCTTAACATCGATCAAACTTCAAAATATAATCTTTTACAGTCGAATTTCGACTACTGCATGGGCCCTAGCAATTAATAGTTACGAAACACACCTGTGTGCAAGCCATAGATTCACTAAGTATTTCAGAGTTCTTCAGAGTGTTAGTGGCAGGACCGGTCAAAATAAGCACTAAAGCATAGCAAGTCAGTGTGTACCTCCCCACACGAGAGAACAATTGTGGTATCAGGAGAAATACAAGGCATCTGGAACAAATACCTTATATTTAGGTACTTATTATTTTTAATATTTCCGTTCAGGTAAAACATCTGATGAACTATTTAAGCCGTTGTTACTTCATTTCTTAAAGAGATTGTGAATGCCATTGATATTTGACGTAAGAAATTAATACAAAAAACATTTAAACCTATCTTCTATTAATTATCCTTGAGGGGTGAATCTTAAAAAAAAGAATCATCGAAATTGGTCCTTAATCTATGAAGATATTGTATAACCTAATATTTCCAAGATAAAGGTACATTTGAAAAGTACATCTTCCCTTTTAAAGTCCTTTCAGAAAATGAAGTATTGTCTAACCTGCGTTTCATTATGAACAAGTCTGTTTCATACAATCAAAAAGCAAATCATTTATTTGCAGAGGCTGAAGTAGTCCAGCGCGTTAGAGCAAAGGACAACAACAAAGCAGGCCCTTTGCGACAGATTTGTGTTACTGAATACTATATACTTACCATAAAACTACTAAATAAACATGTTTGACTTACGAGTTTAAAACGCCATTACACAAATTTCTTATAAACCTAATATGAAATTGTTGTAAATAATGTATAGTCTACCCTACATCTGAGTAGGAACTAATTGTACTAAGGTAGGAGTACTAATTAATTTACATTAAAATTAAAGCGGCAAAATACCTAATTCTGTAGCTGAAAGCTAGTCCAAAAGTAAGTAGGACTCCAATAATCGAGCTCATGATCGTCGCGTGTAGCAACGATATCGACAACTGGAACACAAAAAACACGAAACACAGGTACGTCAGAACAATACCGAATAAAAAACCGATAATACTTTTAAGTACAAATTCCGGAAACGTCTGATCCGTTTTGAGGTAAATGAACAAGTTAGAGGTCGCCGTCCCCTTCGGACACCATTTGCTGAACCGTTCAAATACGCGCCTTTTCGCATCGTTGCCATATCGCCGCCATCTTTGTGACAGATTCCTTGGCGGTAGAGCTATATCTGATTTTGTGGTCGAGTCCATTTCGTTTGCATTATTTTGGTCGAATCGATCTTCATATAACTTCGTCCATAAAGTTGAATTGTGTATTTTCATTTCTAAGACAAATCTAAATAGCAAACCTTCATTGAAATTTTACCCATTATTCTGTTTAATAAGAATGGCCTTTAAAAAACCCTACAACAAATAATGTATTTTGGTATTTTGCTATCAGAATAGAATTTGACTAGATTTTATTTTCTTTTTTTAATGTACAATTAATATTAATGGCCCGACTTTTGTTCTTTAGAAATGATAAAGTCTCCTAATCGGTAGGTACTTTATTGTAAGATATAATTATATCGATTTTTTTCACAACTACATGCATAATTTATTTGGACTATATCTGCTTACATCACAAAATCGGTAAATAATTTGAAATCGGTAAATAATATAATTCTGTCAATTAATTCAAGTCAGTTAGGTCAAAAACATTTACGGTCGTTAGGGCAACGTTCTAGGTAATGAAATCATGCAAAATTTATTTTAGATAGTATATGAATAAAGATAAAATGTTCTACAAAAAAATTATCCATATATTAGTTAATTTATGAAACTGATATCAAAATTTGCCCCTGTTTAAATATACTTTCAAAGAATATTAATATTTTGCAATATATTATGATCAGGCGTTAATGCAGTACTTCTTTACACATATTATATTGATGGCGCGATATGCCAGGCCGTAATGTATAAATCATTATTCTATTCAACCTTTAATTGGATCATATCACAACAATCATGCAATCAATTCACAAGTTATGTACGTGACCTCGCATAAAGTGATTATAAATCATCTAAAAGTGAACGCACCCTTGTCATGTTGTCATATTCGATTTCGTGTATATTTTAGGTTGAGCGCGCGACAATGATGAACTTTTAATATTATTTTACTACGAGTGATTGTCTATGCTGTAAAGAAATTTAATGTTAATTCTGAAACAAACGGTCATTTAAAAGTTCACTGACTTGAACAGCATCGTCAATAACAAATTAGAACGAGCTCTGCCCGTTTGCTTGCGGATCTGCGCAAGGAGTTCATTCATAAAACATGCGCAGAACACTGCATTGCTACAAAATCAACTTCACTCTGTAATAGCTCTGGATAGGTATCGCGATATCATCTTTCCACTAATACTTTTGTTTCAACAACGGCGATGTATTAGGTCGGGATTTAATTATTATCAAGTGGACTATAACGTGAAAATGTTTCGGTGATATTCAAGTTACTCAAGATATTCAATTGTATGATTTATTCAATTGTATGATCCAATTGAAAATTTATTGAAGGCAAGTGTAAGTGAATAAATGTTTTTATAACGTTGTGATTTAGGCATTGTTTCATAATGTTCTTATTTTTGCTTTGTTGTACGTAATATCTTCACATGTGATGTGTGATTAAGCTTCTGAAGTTTTTGAACTGTTTGTTAATGTAATGAACCTTAATGATTGCAAAAACTGATGAGTGGATACTTTCTTTGTGTTCACTTCTGCTTGTCATGCCTAATACCATATTGAGGAACTATTTTGTACTTACAATGAAATCTGTTTTTTTTATTATATCATTTAATTGAACGCATTTTAATATATGGCTGAATGATCTTAAAATTTTTAATTGTCAAATCGACCTAGTTACATCCTTACATCGCGTTTTTTGACGTTTTCGTTTTTGACAGATTTCAAAATAATAGTAGTTTGTTTGTTTGTGTATGTTCTGTATTTATTTAATTCGCATACGATAAACTTAGGTCACATTTAATTATTTTTATCAATGAAAATGGTTTTGATGTTATCATCTAGGTGTTTATATATTTCTAATAACGCATTTGCTTCTATCATTTCTATTTGATATTTTCCTTTTTTTTGTACAAAAAGTAGAATCTCGGCGTATAAATTAATTTTGTTATACATACAGGTTTGATTTCGTTTCCAAATATTTGTTGATGGTAGTTATAAGTAATAAGAGGATAGAAATATAAAAGCAAAAATACGCCTAAAATTCAAAATTATAATTTATCAAAACTTTATAAAACAACATATATACTCAACATTTTGGTAATGCAGGATTTACACAGTTCAGTCATCTCTTAAACTACATGCACTTATAAAGCAGATAAAGGTCTGATAGCAGCATGAATTTTGTAAAACAATCTTCATAGGGGTCAGGTATTCCTGGCAGAGGGTCCTTAGCATAGTGAATTTTACTCATCATCATCATCTTTCATTATTAGCTTACCCCTGTCCACTGCTGGACATAGGCCTTACCAATGGCATGCCACTGAGCCTGATCTTCAGCTCTTTGCCTCACTCATTTTACTCATTTCAACAAATTAGTTACAGTTATATTAGAAAAAATATGTTTCAGCCAAAGAATGTAATTCACACAAAAATTTAACTATTATTCACATCCTACTTGAACAAGCTTGATAATCTATATATTAATGCTTCATAATTACTTGATGAGATTACAATGCAAATCATTAGTAAGGTTGATAATAAGTAAGTAAGGTTGAGGAGATAATCCAGTTTCACTTTACTATAAGTAAAAGTGAGTCTAGCCATTCATACATACATACATTTATCTTGTCTATATACAAAACAATTTAACTAGTGAATAAAAATGGTATAATTAAATATACAGTAGCAGAAGCAATACAAATTTATCAATGGTATTGTTTCAATTGTTCTATTATTATATTAAAGACGTCAAGTTATCATACAGTCTGTTACATTAAGTTCATGTATTTTTAGCTGTAACAACAAATGGTCTGTTCTTCAATAATTTGTGACAACTATAAATTGCTCCTTATATCAGAATACATGTCAAATAGCTATAGGAGTTTGGCCTCTGCTGATAATGGTAGCTAAATGTTTTTAGAGGCCTAAAAGGTCTAAAAAGTATTCAAGAGATAGGTCAGATGTAGCACAATATGTGTCTGGTTTGTGGTTGAGTTTGTTTTTGGCCTTTCTTAGGTATAAGAGATACTGTCACTTGCTTGTGGTAGATTTATAAGTATATGGCCATTATAAACTATCATTCTATTGTTTTTCATGGGTCCAAATATTACCATGCCAACCAACTGCTACATGCCAGACCACATAAATATTATTTGGACCTATACCTTAAACATGGTTACTTTACATTTTCTTAACAGTTACATTTCTGCATACAGGATATTGCCATTCAAGGATGTCATACCTATAATAGGATTCTCAGACAACTACAATAGGTAACTGCTTAGTACTAGATTTATGTTGAACTGTTGAGCTCAGTGATAACAATCTGTGATCTATTTGAACACATTTTGTTGACATTCATCTTTATTATATCACTTACATTGTTCCACTGTTGAACATGGATGTCTTCTCTTAATAAGAGTATTTTAGACGATGTATGTATCGCAGTGGCCCTATAGCTTTGATGGACTTCATACAGTTTACAGGATAATGAGCAGAACTCATTTCTATGCAAGGTGTGTAAGTTTCTTCACTTTGTTTTCTTATCACAGCAAGTGATATTTAACTCTGAGAATCAAGTTGCTATAACGAGAAAACCGTGCCAGGATTCAACCCTGATATCTTTCAAAGTGGTCGTCTAAAGTTAAATAATTGTCCTGTTAAATTTATGTTTCTCTCATTGAATACATGTTTTGATTAACATTTTGTTTTTATATGTGCATTTGTAATGACAGCATATGCAGATATTTCTGGTTCGTTGCTTGAGTTGTGGCACTAAAGGACATGTGATTTCAAAATAACATGCCCAAAGATAATATCATTGAATTAAAATAATTTCAATTGATTTTGTGATTATTTTCATATAGAGATAATATGTGGAAATCCGAATTGTAAAACGAAAATAGCAATACAACTATTGTGCGTATTTGAAAAGTTTTAGGCTTTTGTGATAGTTTGAGATTGGAAGAAATAATATTTAAGAGATCGTCTAGAGTCGACCTAGTTCTGCTAAAATTGCATTATTTATGTACCTATAACAAATACAAGATACACGTGACGTTCCAATTTATTCTTTATGTAGAAAGACATCTGGTACTAATTACACATAACAATTGAGCTCTGTCTAAAATACCTTACTCGTTTTTAGAATTTAGTTACAAATATTTACATATTTATATATGTATACATGGAGAGGGTGTTGAATGTAGACGAAGGATGCCAGGTCTGCAGAGAGAGATATATTTGGCGCTCAGTGCTCTCTGCTTATCCTGTAAGAGACTAGGCGTGTTCAACAATAATAATAATGTTTATGGATTACAAATATCCATAATCGATAGATTTTAATGTTCGTTTAATAAACATTTAATTAATTTCCGGCCGCAGAACTATCCACGCATGTAGGAGAAGCGTAGATCCGTGTGAAAAGAAGTCTACTGTCCAGAAAATGGATAACGAACAGCCACACCAGGAGCTGGTGAAGTGCGTGGTGGTGGGTGACACTGCGGTGGGTAAGACGCGGTTGATATGTGCGCGCGCGTGCAACAAACATGTGTCGCTGTCGCAGCTGATGACCACGCACGTGCCCACCGTGTGGGCGATAGACCAGTACCGGATTTATAAGGATGTAAGTATATTTGTCAATATTTTTGTATATATACTGCTGCCAGATAGAACTGTATAAAACCTATTTGCTCCATACTCCATAACTGTTAATTAGATTTAAATAAATACATATTCGTAATACCCAGAGGTGGCTTAGAATATTATCGACCTCACGAAAAGATTGATTTGGGCGTCGGCTAAATGCTAAATAGATTAAAAAATAAAGCACTATTTTGCTCTGGTTTTTGCTCATAACCATCGCACTGGGTCTGTGGGTTGGGGTACGATTTTTGGATTAATGAATATGCAGTGTTGAAAACATTTTCATAAGAGATTTATCGATTTAGGTTTAAAAATAGGTTTATTATTGTTGTCGTTATTGTTATTGTTGGATACCGCGAATGGAATACCTACGTAATGTCCATTCGGTAAAAATAAAGAAGAATTCTTGTTCCACGTGACAAAATTGAGGCCAACGGCTAATATGATAACAATGTTGCCAAGTGTACCTACTTCTGAATCACCTCTGCATTTCCACTTTGAAAATCCATTTTTGTATTGGTACCCTCATTACATTAGAGCCACAGGGTTACAAACGTGAAAATGAGAATGTTAAAATCACGGTTGCTGGTTAAAGTGGTAAAATTCACGAGATTTGTCTATTTTGTTCAAAGGTACTAGAAAGATCATGGGAGGTGGTGGATGGCGTGAATGTGTCTCTACGTTTATGGGACACGTTTGGCGACCATGAGAAAGACAGGAGATTTGCTTACGGAAGGTACGCGAGTACACAATTCAGTAAATGAATAACTTACTAATGTTCCGGCTTTTTCCATTCCTTAAACAGCTACCACACCGTTGGGTCTTATAAATAAAACTTGGAAGGAGTTGTCTGTTCAAAATTTGAATATGGAAATGCAATGCTTAGTCTATTTAGCTGTGAGATAGAAATACACGAAGCGTTGTATATGTAAATGTTTTGGTCTATAAGTTTATAACGCAGTTTATGGAAAATATACCTACTTCCCTCAATATATTTCAAGATTTGATCGCAGCTTTTTTTGTGCATAATGTCATTAAATTCTGATGATGACTGAAAATCAATTTATGTATAAATCTACATATCGTAAAATATAAAATTGTTTCAGATCGGATGTAGTATTGCTATGCTTTTCTATAACCAATCCTATTTCTCTACGGAACTGCGGGGCAATGTGGTATCCGGAAATAAGGTACGCATCAATTGCAAAATATTATTTTTATTCAAAAGTCAAAACATAATTCGAAGTCGCGAATTTAATTGCTAATTGCATTTTCTTCGTATCAACCCTAGGTCAGAATATCGGGCTCATGGCAGCTAATGCAAAAAGTTCGTAATTTTAAAAACTGACTTCATTGGATTTAATATAATCGATTGAATTGTACAGTGTTGAGATTCTTTAAATAAAAAAATTAATCCTTACAATAAGTGACGTATCTGGTTTTTTTTGAGTTTAAGTAGGTAGGCTCTAATTGCTAAAGAATAAGTTTATTGCCCACAATATCCTAAAAAGATATATTTTATAAAGTTAATCACACCTTGTAATTTAGGTATTCAACAAAATCTTACATTCTTATTTATATTATTTACTTGCCTCCGATGTGAATATTCTCTCTTACCGGCCACTTCCGCTTCCGGCTCACTTAAATTCCTTCCTTTTCTAACGCTCTCCTATCTCACATAGTTCATCCTGCAGGAACCGTGTCCAAACAGGATAAATTCATTAGTGAGTAAAGTAGTGACAATATTATGCGAGCATTTACTAAAATTTCTGCTCACTCATTTACATTTTTTGATGTTCTTTATTGTGTGTAGTAAAATGTCTAGACAGGCAAAATATATTTTAGATAGAGTGATATTTCAATCGAAAAATAGGTACATAGTCATCTTATTATATCTATATAAATTAGTGATACTATGATACGGTATGGTAACGAACACTTCTTTAGTATTTCATTTCTTTACAAAAACTTATTTATACAGTTTCTTTTTTATTTATCAGAATTATCATCAATGTAATCATCGTTTGTCGTTCCCTTGCTGGACACAGATTTCTTTTCAAAATGACATAGTTTCAACCCATGGTTTGCCATGCCAATCAAGTCCAGTATGACAGAGTTCACACGCCTTACCGGATACAGAACATCGTGGAGAACTCTACAACGTAGAAGTTTCCTCGTAGTACCAATTTTTTTTTTTCAAAAACTTTCCTAATCTTACAAAGTTAGATTTCCGTATCAGGATTTGAGCTGATCCCGGCAGAAATCAAAAAGAAACTTTCTATCGTACATTACGAACTGTTTTTATCTTTGACAAATTCAAAAGTTGATTTCATTTTTGCAGACGCTTCTGTCCAAACACGCCTATACTTCTAGTGGGATGTAAAAACGACCTCAGATACATGTACAGAGATGAGACCTACTTAAATTACTGCAAGGATCGGAGCCCTTTTATCAGGTGAGTCTAATACAGTGTCAATTTCTCCTTGAGTAATATTTTCACCTGTTTCAGATCTGTGGATATATGTATGTATGTACGACCTAATAATATGTTTGTAATATTTAAACTGGTACCTACTTAAAAATTACTTAGGATATTGATATTTTTGGGAACATTATTGTATTTATTATTACCGTCACCGTCTTTGTCGTAAGCATCATCATGTTTCACATAATCATCATCAGCTCGTCTCAATCCAGTACTGGACATAGGCTTTTTCTAATGAAAGCCATCGCGTTCTTTCCTCTGTTTGCTGTATTCGGCATCCGCCTGCAGCACTTAGCGTATCATCATCCCCCTAGCTGGACAAATCCTTTCATGTAAATTAAGGGGATTTATAAACTCTTTAGCGCAAGTAATACGTGTTGTAGATAGTAAGTTATATGTAAATTTGTGGGACATGAGAGGCGTTCTGCTATAGAAAAGGTTGAAAATGTTGACATATCGGTGAGCTGCGGATAGTGTACCAGATTCGATTTCCAAACGGGCAGACATACATCATGGAATTTAGATACGTATTCTGGTATTTGTATATTTGATGTGGAATGTTCCCACATGTGAAACACGTATCATGAATCATGTGGAATGGAATTATTGGAATGTACATATATGGCCACATACGGATTAATATCTGTATACTCGTATTATATAATGTAATAAATTTGACGAACATGGTCTATTCTCACGATTAACGTTTTATATTCACATTGACGAAAATTAATTATTTAATTATAATTATTTTTTACAAGCACTTATCTGAAATTAAGCTATCTGTTTTACCATCCATACACCATGTTTGGTCCTAAACGGAACTGATTAAACGTCGGAGCATACCACATTCTACACTCCTTTGCCTACTCTTTGGAGGAGATACAGACATGATGTTACGTATTGTAAAAACTACAATTATTAGTCGAAAAATTTTTGGCAAATCTGAACATAACAGACATCCGATTCTTGCTACATTCACATCTGTTGGGACCGTTCTGGAATATTACGTCACTCCTATAACACTGATAACATATTTCGTTAGCTTCAATACCCATGATATAATACACTGTTATCGAACAACCCTTAAAAGTCTATTTTAAGCAAATCTAGCCAATAGCCAATCTAGTCAAATGTCGTTAAAGTCTGCGCTCGCATAAGCATCGCGTAATCCATCGGTTATATAATAAGCCGTCGATGCCACTTATCGTATTACGCAAATCAACATGGGACTTATTACCAGATCGATCTGGATCGCCTTACATCGTCTCACATCTGGATCTCATCGCCCCATTTAAAAATAGACTCTATACCTTCATAATAGAAGTTAATTTTGCTTGTGATCAGTGGTAGATCACGGATTTGCATGTTTATTTGTTCCTGTACGCTATTGTGATTGCTGTAAAGTAGCAAATGCATTGTACATATGTATGTATAAGCGCCTGTTTACAACATTTCCCAGAATGTTTAATAGGCCTGAGTTGTGTTTAGCTTGTTGTAGAATAATCGTGTCAAAGGTGGTGGAAGAAATTCCTGTCGACGAATCTGCTTAGCTATTTAGCTGACAGAAGAACGCACTATCAAAGCTAGAGCTGCCGCACATCGCAACGCAAATACTTGCGAAAATCGTTGCAGAGCATCTTCACGACATTATGTCACACAATATGTTAGGCAAATTTCAGTAATTCAATTAATTTCTAAGGCATAATATGTACTTTTTACTACATTTTTAATTAGCTTGAGTTACGATAGTCCGACGTAGTAATCAAAATTTTAGTCTCTTTCTATTGACCGATTGACCTGAAATTGATAGATGCCTTTATTTCTGACGACAACTGGTGACAGTACAATTAAGTGTATTCAATACTGTTGTCAATCCAAGACGACCGCTGCAATAAAATGCGGGATTACAGTTTTTTTTTAACCCTCTCAATATAGGTATAAAATATTCATTTGACTAGTAGAATATAATTGACTAGAAGAATACAGAACGCCAGGAAACACTTCTGAAACTAAGATGGCGTCCGAAACAAAATGGCCGATCATAGACTTTTGACAGTCAATTCATCCAAACTGCAATCTAGACATCTAAATAAAACAAAGGACTTTGTCAACGTAAACTTATCATTCAAGCATGATTCTCCTACTCAAGCCAAGATTTCGTATTATATCGAGGACTGCGTGGCATTTAAAGTGGCTAAAAGTGATGGCTAACAACTTGAAAATTTATTTAACGTAAAAGGTTTTAAACATAATATTGATGCAGATGTATTAAAAGCTAAATAATAGGTAGGTACCAGGTACCATTAATCACACCACTCTACGACCAAAATAAAACTGTTCTAGTACCATTACTAGTTCTCCGAAATGGAGTCATGAACAATTCCTATTTATTATGGGCGAATTTTGACGTATTACGTCATCCTAATGAAACTAAAAGACTTATATCTTTACAATATTCCATGGAAGATAAAAGAATAAGACCAGCATTGTTCAAAATCATAGAAAAGAAGGTCATATTGCGTTGATATGGTAGAAAGCTTTGCGACAGCGTTGCGACACAATGCTAAAATTAGCGTTGTGATGTCGCGTCGTGACATACTGCTTTTAAGTGTATTGATTTTTTTAATTAATTTTCAGACCTATTTCAGAATAGTTGCATGTATCCATGAGCAGCAATGATTACTACTGACTGCTACTAGTTCGTTTGCTCTTCACTTAATAAATGTCAGGGATAGCGTGATGTTTTCTTGAAACGTGAATTTTAACTGTAAGTTTAAGTTGTTCCTACAAAGTTTTATTTTAAAATCAACACGAGTTGATGTTAAAATGAAACTTTGCGCCATGTTATTATGAAATGTATGAAGCCCCACATTCTGCATTCAATCAATTGCTCCATGATACGGGCAATGAAGCCTGATTCGTGAAATTAGTTTTGAAGACAAATTTTCCTCTTATAATGGAAATAATTGAGGGTGACAAGTGGATTGGTATTTATACAAATAATTACATATCTTTCTATTATTTAAAGGATTTAAATAAAAAACAGAAAGCACACAAGTTTCTTTATGTATGTTGTCATAACGGTGGAATTTGAAATATTGGAAATAATTTGCTAAATGAAATGAATGATGACGTTTTCGTTTATTAAATTCCTGACAATCCAGCATTTCTTAAGATTCTGCAAATTCGTTTTCATATTATTTGAAACTCATGTAACATAGCAAATATTAATTGACCAAGATAGGTCAAATAATGGCGTTTACAAGCTGCTCGCTGGTCAGCTTAGTTCGCAGAATACTAGAATGAAATAATGGCACTGAAATTCCCGAAAACGAAAATATTTTATGTACCGTAATGAAAGCCAATAGGGGATGTCAATAACTATTCCCTCAAAACTTCAAACCATGGTCGCTTTCTCGTTTATGAATGCTTATAGTAAGTGCGCCGTTGGTATGCTTCCAAACACGATGGCTGATCAAGAGATCCTGGGTTCGATCTTTAGCTCCAGCAAAGTATTATTGAAATTTTCTAAATTGGAATTCCCAGTTGTAGCACGGAGTCTATGTAGATTTGTGTTCGTTGTGTGACAATGTGCTCACTCCCTATACCATGATAGGACGTATAAAGTAACTGGAAAACGTCGGTGTGTATTAAACTTTTGGTCCTACCTACCCCTTTGGGGCAATACTGGCGTGATATTTTTTGTTCCATGACATCCGTGTCTTCATAAAGTACCGAGAAAAATAAGTACTTTAAATTTATATATTTTGACAGGGCACCAAGGAAGAGTGATCTTGTAATGCCAGACCAAGGGCGTGCCTTGGCCCACGAGTTCGGCATCTACTACTACGAGACATCGGTCTTCACGTACTATGGCGTGAACGAAGTGTTCGAGAACGCGATACGAGCTGCGTTGATAGCCAGGAGGCAGCAGAGGTTCTGGATGACCAACTTGAAGAGGGTGCAGCGACCCTTGCTTCAGGTGAGGATCTATTTGGGCTGTCTAGGTTTTTGTTTTAAAGCCTATATTATTTATTGAAGTTGACGCCTTTGTGATTCACAAATGTTTTGTTGATATTGAGAAATTTTTGCCCGGATTCTTAGTCCGACGAATAGGAGATCTAATTACTGTGCCACGTGCTGTGATGATGATAGGCTCAAGTAACAGAATGGCTCTTGATTTTACTGACTTCGGGATGCGGTTCTCTTCAGGATTCAGTCATTGAACCATCAATTTTTTTGCTTAAGGTACCTCGGGGCACTGCAACTATGAGTACATTCTTATATGTTTGGTCATTCAGAACACTCAAGGTGTGGTTGGTAATTTAATAAAAGAATATTGTTATCAGGCTCCATTTCGACCGCCAAGACCCATGGAGCCGGAAGTGGTCGTGGTGAACAGCGTCTACTTGGAGAACATGACGGCCTTACTGCGACAGCAGGTGAAAATTTTGATAAATCTTGGTAAATTTAATGAAGTAATTTATTTGTAAGCACATGGGTAACTATAAAGTTTTTGCTCTATCTCAACTGGTTAGAATTTTTTAAATGTTAATAGAATTACAGAATTACTGCTTTGAAAAACAATGTACTTGGATTCCCATTATAGAACGGGCAGTAACCAAATTCTAAGTTCTTTTAATAACAACTGTTTTTCATATACATACATACATATGTTATGAAGTTTATAAACAATCTAAGCTCTCAGATGTCCGTAAGACGGTTTTCTCGAAACTGAACTATGGCTTCGAGTCAGGTAGGTATTGAAGTAGAGACTGGAAACCCATCAGTCTTTCATGCAAATTATCTATCTAACTTAACTCTTCTAGTTCATATTTATATTAACCCCAGCTTTTATATTGCCATGCGTTATTTCCAGTATTTTTCGGATATGGTAATAATATGCGGAGCCAAAGGTTTCCCCGTTCACCGGTTCATGATGGCGGCAGCGTGTGAAGCGTTCCATCGGCTGCTGACAACCGACTGCGTCAGCCTTTCCGCTGAACTGGCCAGGAGTTCCAGTGAGAGTAGCATGGTGAGTGAGTTTATATGTTTTAGTTCTGTTTTAGCAGCAAGGATATGGTCTGGTGATCTTTTCGACACGTTTAAGGTCCTAATCCTGTTATTCTCCAGAAAGACTAATCTCATACAATGGATTATTACATCATGGAGAAGCTGCTCTCCTTTCGGACATCTCCAACCCTAGAAGTCTAGCAATATTACACCTGGATAAACTATTGTGTACATTATCTGGTTAATATCAATTAATATCTACTGACTGGCAATACAGCTAGGAAATTGTACCAAAATTTTTCTTTGTTACGTCAGGTGAGCAGTATGGGCGAAGCGACAACCGGCGATTTCAACGAAGACACAGAGTACTTAATAAGACAAGATCAGGCAAAGCAAATGAGGTATGTAGAGTAGCATTTCTGCCATAGACATGATTACAGATTGTAAGTGACTTATGACTAAGTAAGGCTGGCATCTTGGCTTTTGTAGCTGTGACTGTTAGTAGCAAATCTCCAATGTTTTCGTGCTTCTGAAGGCATGTTAAGTGAGGTTGGGCAGTGAAAATGTAATGCTACATCGTTTTAAATAATATTCTTGCCGTTTAAGAGCCTATTTAAATCTGTCTGATTATTATATTGCTATAACCCTACGTACTTACATAATGAGCTGAATAAATTATACTGTTCAGTTAAACCCTTGCCCCTTAGTAGGTGTCTCATTTTGAAACTACAAATTTAACAGAAAAATTAACTAATGTATAATGGCTTTCAGAGTGTGGGATCAGATCAAAAGACGCTCCTCGTGCCAGATCCTGCCGCTGAGCGACAGTTGCAAGAAGCCACTGGACTTGTACAGAGAGGTGCACCATCCAGCCATCAACTCTATCAGAGTTGTCAAAGTGAGTTTACGAACACCTATATATGTAATGTAATGAACAATCTTTTGACTTACTCATGGGAAAGTCTTTGAGCATGTGAAGTGTTAAGACCATATTCTGCCATGTTGACCAAGCCGAGGCAGGCAGATTTCTACATTAAAAAAAAGAAAAGTATAATGACCTAAGATTTATTATGAAACAAAAATGTATTAATTAATCTTGATTATTTTCAGTGCGACAAAATCCAGCACGCGACGTCTCAAACCCAGACCATAGTGACAATGAGCAAGCTCATCTCGCAAGCCGTCATGCATGAAATAATCAATTTCATATACACCGGCTCCTTGGACAGCGGCGCCTTCAAACAGCAGGTGGGTGGGGCCGGTGCCGGTCTCGGTGGGAATCGACACGGGCAGGGGGAGGGGGGAGCCTTGGGCTTCGTAGGAGAGCAAAAAATGTTTGGCTTGTTATTGTATACCTTGTGGCGTTTTTCTTTCCGTTTGTGTGTTGCGAATGTCTGTAGTATTTTTCTAATATCCTAACGGTATTGAAAAAAAAATTATATAGGCTATTGTTTTTAAAAATTATAATGTTCTTGTATTACTTTTATTGGTATGTGTAATGTAATAAATAATGATCTAAAATCGTTATTTTATACATATCTATGAACAAATTTCATAATAATTATCATGACACAAATGAATGAATGTTAAGTGCGATCAATAGGTAATTGAATTAATATACATCCTTAATTAAACTTTACTCTTTTATAATCTATAAATTTTATTTACACGAAGCTTAAAAAGTTTTCATGGTAAGAATTACGTTCCAGAAATATGTATGCTGTAAGATATCATTAAATTTACCAATGATAAAGAAAATATTATTGTCAAATTATGCGTAAAAGACATTCGCAGTGCATATATATTAGCCTAAGCTTTCTCACTGTCAAATGGCCCAAAGAAATATCAGTTTCGATTTCCGTCGACTGGAATTTGAATTGCTGCTTCTTATCCAATATAATTCAATTTGCGCTTAATTGTTTACCTATTTCTATATTTACCTTTCTTCTACTACTTCTTCTACCTATTATTACCTACTGCCTTCTATTTTATGTATGAATAAATTAATTATAATTATTAAATAAAAATATAATAATAAATTAATAATAATGTGTTCTGCAGTCCGCTGTTATCGGATTACTACTGGTAATTGTCATTATTAATAATTAACAAGTAACGCATAAATTTCATGATTATTAATTTTCCATTATTATTATTATTTATTAATTATCCTTCAAAATATATTACATACAAATTTCTCTCGGTGTTGCTAGTAGAAAAAAATTTTATTGGGCTTATATGTAAAATTATATGTATTACTTGTAGTAATTTATTAAATAAATATTTGTTTTATATCATCACACACATTGCACATTCAACTACGATTATAATATGATTTTTTATTATTTTGAGTGTATCATAGATCCTTCCAACACTGGCTTATCATTGTAAACCCTACACACTTTCCTACTTGCCTTACGCATTTTATAATTAATATTTAATGTAACGGTGATACTGTTTAACTAATTTTAGTTTACGCTACGTACCAATCATTAATTAAATATGTACCTACACATGCAGATTGTTTTGACGATATCCTATAATTTTACAATGTACATATATAACTTGACGGATTTTTGAGTGTATATAATACGTATTTCGAAAATAAACCATAAGAAAGTGTATTTACGGATACATGATCAACGGTGTTTGAGCTTTCTCGCGATAGCAGTCAGTCTGTGAACATAAGCAACTCGGTCATATTTACACTGTATGGTTGACTGCTTTTAGAATGGTTCTATGCCAGCTTCCTTGTTACTAGGGCAATCTTGACTGACCATCATTCGTTCTATCTTGTCGATTGCTAACTTGCCACTTTGCCACATAGATTCACTATGGAGTTCGTTAAGATAATCAAGAGGGATCAATAATTTTCAATAATCATTTCAACTTCTATGCTATGGTGGGACGTGGAATTGAATGGGTAGATCGTGGATGTGTAGTACACTCCTGTGCCTACTCCTTCAGAGAAAGGAGGTGTGAAGATAATATTTATATTCGATAATCAGTTATTTGTCTTTCGATAAAATAGATTGTTAGATCTTTGGTAGAATAATATGGTATGGTATATTTTGTGTCATTTCCTGATTCATGGACTGCCTCGTTGGTCGAGTGGTTGCAGGCGCGACTGCCGCTCGGGAGGTCCTGGGTTCAAATCCTAGGTCGGATACTATTGAATTTTCTAATTTAGAGTTTCTAGTAGTGATTCGGAGTCTGGATCTGTACCCGGTGTATGGCAATAGGCTCACCATCTATTCCATGGCACGGAAACGTAACTGGTGAAACGTGGTAGTGTATTACACTTATCTGCATACCCCTTCCGGGATTACAGGCGTAATGTTACGTTGTTTCCTGATTCATTTTTATCAACCCTTTTTTCGTTCGACCGTTAAAAAAGGGTCTTTTTTCACAATTTAACGGTTCAGCCTACGGATGACTGGTCAAGTGTGGAATGGCATCATTCATACGTCTTAAAGAATGTTATAAAGAATTCTAATGTGTGCAGGTTGCCTCTAGACACCTTTCTTCGCCGTTACTGCCGGTCATATTTAATTTCAAAGAAAGCACAAGTTTTTAATGAATGACTTATGCGTAAGGATTTGAATCTAAAACCCCTTGACTGGGAGCCTGAACTCTAAACCAGTAGGCTATCACTACCCTTCTTCTTCTAATTCTCTTTTATGTATTATTCGTATCTGATACTCTTATCTAATTTTATCTTGTGGTTCTGCTTGCATTTACAATTAAAATTGGGTTACTTCTAATGTACTAAATATACATTGAATCGATTTTAGTTTTTATATCTACATACATAATCGAGTGAAAAGATTGTTATGAAATTTAAAATAAGCAAATGTGTAGACACTCTTATCTATACA